>NW_004624925.1:893099-921318 GCF_000247695.1 Heterocephalus glaber
TTTTTATGTCATCTGCACTCTCTCCTGTTTCTTCATTGACTCCAATCAGTCTCATGTTATTCTTCTTTCCATCATCTAGCAGCTGCTGGTTTTTTTTCTCATGGTCCCTTACAATTGTAAAAAAATTTTCTTTTTCTGGTCACTAATTTCAGTCCTATCTTCTATATCTCCAATTCTGTCTTCACATTGGCTCATTCTGCTGCATAGACTTTCAGTGGAGTTTTTAATCTCCTGGAAATCTGTTTGAATCTGTTTTATGGATACCATTTGTTTCCTATGTTGAGATTCCATCATGTTCCTCAGCTCCTCTGTTTTTTTTTTCTGTGTCCTCTCTAGATTTATTAATCATGTCTTGCACTATGGGGTCAATCTCTCCTGTTATGTGAGAAATTATTTCTGATTTCATTTTTTGCAGATCCTCTTTCATTGCTAGTTCAGGGAGTCCAGGTGGTTGTGTATCAGAGTGTTTCATCTCATTTCCCTTTGGGGTTGCTGAAGGTGATCTGGAAGTCTGGTTCTGTGGCTTGTTTATGTGTCTTCTCATTTCAATGGAGGGATGGTGGCGCCTGCTTGGCTCACCTCCTCTGTGCTGGGAGCTGTGGCATGCCTACTTAGAAGCCTCCTCTGCACTAGGATCTGTAGTACATGTACCCGGAAGCCTCCTCTGTTCTGAGAGCTGTGGCATGCCTACCTGAAAGTCTCTTCTGCACTGGAATTTGTGGCGCACCTACCCAGAAGCCTTCTCTGTTCTGAGAGCTGTGGCTCATTGACCCAGAAGTGACCTCTGCACTGGGAGCTGTGGCGCATCTACCCAGAAGCCTCTTCTGTTCTGCGAGCTGTGGCACATTGACCTGGAAGCCTCCTCTGCACTCAGAGTTGTGGCACACCTACCCAGAAGCCTTCTCTGTTGTGGGATCTGTGGCACATTGACCTGTAAGCCTCCTCTGGGCTGGGAGCTGTGGCAACCTGCCCGGAAGCCTCCTCTACACTGGAAGTTGTAGCATGCCTACCCAGAAGCCTTCTCTGTTCTGGGAGCTGTGGCACATTGATCTGGAAATCTCCTCTGCAATGGGAGCTGTAGCCGATATTTCTACTTCTTTGAGAAATGTCTGTTCATTTCAGATGCCCATTTTTGGATTGGGTCTTTAAATTTGGGAGGTCTGATTTGTTTAAGTTCTTTATATTTTCTAAGCTTAATTCCACTGTAGTTTCCCTGGGAATATAGCAAGCAGGATTTACAAAAAACAGAGCAGTGGAGAGGGGGAAGAACAAAGAGTTCTGGCAGGACTTTCTGAGTCCATTATGCTCCTTTGGTGATAGTTTACAGAAGTTGTCATGGCTACTCAGGTACATTCTACAATGAGCATAGTTACCTAGTTAATTCATAGTTGCCTAACAACACAGTTAACTCATAGTTGCCCAATTTCATATGGAGGGGTAGTCTTCTCTTTCAATTGTTTGAATGCACCACATCTTTCATAAATGTACCACATTTTGTTTATTTGTATTCTTTTGATGGGGACATGGTTTCATCTAGTCTTTGGCAATTGCAAATTGTGCCGCAATAAACACTGATGTAAAATTGTTTAAGTAGCTGCTTTCTAAATACACATGCACACAAACACACACAGAGGTATGTAATTGCTTGTTGTCAAATTGTAATTAATGGGTCATATTGTAATTCCATGATTATGTTCTTGAGCAATAACCAGGATGTTTAACATTTATATCATTCATATACAAGGGCTCCATATCCTCACCCACATCTATTATTTTTGTCTCCTTGATTATAACCAGTATATTCAAAAGAGTATCTCACCATGTTTTTTGGTTTTTGTTTTGGTACCAGGGATTGAACTCATGACCTTGTGGTTGTGAAGCAGGAGCGGTGCCACTGAGCTAAGTCCCTGGCCCTCATCATGGTTTTGATTTTCCATCTTCTAATGACTAATGGTGTTCAGTATTTTTTCAGGTGTGTATGAGCAATATGTTTATCTTCTTTGTAGAAAAGCCAGATCAAGTTTTCTGTCCACTTTTGAATTGGTTGTTTGTCTCTTTATTCTTGTATTATAAATGTTCTTTATACATTTTGGATATGAAACACATGCCAAATGTGTGATTTGCTAATATTTACTCCCATTCTGGATGTTTTCTTTTCATTTATTTTGACAATGACCGACCAAAACCTTTTAAGGTACGGTTTATTTTTGTTGTTATTGTTCATGTTTTTTATGTCATTTCAAAGAATCTCTTGCCAAAACCAAGATCATAAAAAACAATTCCTGCTGCATATGGAGGCCCATGGATGCAATCCCAGTTACTCAGGAGATTGAAGCAGGAGATTGAAGCAGAAAAATGGCAAGGTGGACACCAGTCTGTACCACTTGGTGAGACCCTGTTTCAAGAAAAAAAGAGCTGGGGTGTAGCAACATGGTAGAGAACTTGCCTGGGATAAACAAAGTCTTGAGATCAACCTCTAGTACTGCAAAAAAAAATTCCTATATTTTAAAAAGAATTTTATGGTTTCAGCTCATATTTAGGTTATTGATACATTTTGAGTCCTTTGTGTATATAGTGTGGGTGGGGTTCAACTTCATTTTTTTTTACATGGGGAAATCCAACTGTCTCAACAACATCTGTGGGAGAAAATACTCATACCTGTTTTAATAAACTTGGCCTTGTTATTAAAATTAAATACCTGTAGTAGTACATATTCGTTTCTCTGTATCCTATCCTATTGGTCTCCAAGTCTATTGTTATGCTAAAATAAAAGTGATTTGATTATTGTTGATGTTTGGAAAGCTTTGAAGTGAGAATATGTGAGTTCTCCAAAACTTTTTCTTTTTCAAGATTATTTTCAGTATACTAGTGGTCCCATGTAAATTTATGATTTTAAAGATGGATTTCTCCACTTTTTAAAAAAGAAGGTTGTTGAGATTTTGGTAGGTTAGAAATTAAATATGTAGATCAATATTAATGTTCATTAATATGGAACATGAACAATTCATATATATCCATGTGTATGGGTTGCTTTGCCATCTACTTCAGATGTTTTGAATTTCTTTCATCTCATATTTGTAGTTTTCAGTCCTTTACTTCTTCATTTACATTTATTCCTAATTATATTATTCTTTTAACATCATTGTAAGTGGAATCTTTCCCCATTCATTTTTGGATGACACATGGTTTATGTATAGAACTACAACAGATTTTGTCTGTGGCTTTTGCAAGCTGCAATTTTGCTGAACTTCTTCATTATTGCTAATAGTTTTCATGTTGATACTTTGAATATTTTCACTTCTATTTTAAATTGGATGACTTTCTTTTTCCCAAACTATGAGAAGTAACAGTGGGAAAATATGTATTTTTAGCTTCCTGATCTTAAGGATGAAGCTTTCAGTCTTTTGCCACTAGAAGGTGTGTGTAATGTTACTATGTTGTTAAAACATGTTTTGTTTTTTTTTTAGCTTGAGGAAGTTCCTGTCTATGACTAGTTTTCTGAGTGTTTGTGATCATAAAAGAGTGCTGAATTTCAAGTGAAATGCTTTTGCTGAATCAATTGAGATACCATGTGTGTTTTTCTTCTTTCTATATTTGGTGTATCATACTGAGTTTTGTTGTTGTTGTTTCAGTACTGGAGATCAAGCCCAAGGGTCTAACCACTGAGATACATTTCAAAACTTATTTTTTATTTTGAAAGCAGAGTCTTGCTGAGTTTCCTTGGTAGAACTAAAAATTGTAATCCTCCTGCTTCTTCCTCTCAAAGTACTGGGATTATGGCATGCACCAGTGTGCCCCACACTGATTTTCTCATGTTGAATCACCTTGCATCATGGGGATATATTTCACATACTCACGGTGTTTACCTTTTCAATATGCTGTTGAATTTGATAAACTAAAATTGTGCTGAGGATTTTGCATGTATACTTTTCAAGAATATTGATTTCCAATTTATTTTGTTATAAAGTCTGTATCTGCTTTGAGCATATGGGTAGTGCTAAACTCAGGCAAGGAGTTAGAACGTGTTCTCCATTTTTGAAAGGGTTTGAGAGAATTGGAAGTAATTCTTTTTAATATTTGTTATAATTAAATATTAGAATCAAATTCAGGATCTTTATTTTCTTGGCTGATTTTTAGAATTTTAAGCACTGCTTTGATTTTTTTACTTATTATAGCTCTGTTCAGATTTCTCTTTCTTCTTGAGTCTGTACAGTTATTTGTGTTTCTAGAAATTTAAGCATTTTATCTGTTACTTAATTTCTTGGTATACAATTGTTCCTAATATTCACTAATATTCTTTTCATCTCAGTGAGGTTGATAGTTTTAAAATTTATGTCTTCTCCATTTTTATCACTGTAACAAACTGTCAGTTTTGTTAATGTTTTGAAATAATCAGTGTCTTTTTTTGTTTTTTGAGACAGGGTCTCACTATGTAGTTCAGGGTGGCCTTGAACTCACTGTGTAGCCCAGGCTGGCCTTAAATTCACAGCTTCAGCATCCAAGTACTGGGATTATAGGCATGCACCAACATACCTAGCAAATGATCAAGTTTTGAATTCAGTAATTTTCACTATTGGTTTTCTATGCTCTATATTATTTATCTCTCCTCTTTATTATTTCCTTCTGCTTGCTTTAGTTTTAGTTTTCTCTTCTTTTCATGTTCCTTGTACTGTAAAGTTAAATCATTGATTTGATGGAGAGCAAAACATTGCATTATACCACATAAATATATACGATATTTTGTCATTTAAAAATAAATTAATTTGGTTTAAAAATAGTTATTATTGTGTCTTTCATTTTTTTAATCATTTTTAATGTAGGTGTTTTTTACTTTTAGTTTCTTTCTGTCCACTCAGATGCATTTGCTGCATTCCATATATTTATATATTATATTTTTGTTTTCATTTTTTTATTATTTTGCATAGTATATATATTCTTCCATCCACTGTTTATTAAGTAAGTGTTGTTTAATTGTCATTGTTTAGTCATTTCACAATATACATACATGGTAAAGTGCACCATATATATGCAATTTTATTTGCCAATTAAAAGGTATTTTAAGTATGAGTTTTAAAATTCCCACATATTTGTGAATTTAGCAATTTTTCCCTGTGGCAAATTTACTTTAGTAGTGTTTTTTGATTACTTGGTTTGTTATTCACAGAATGAAGAATCATTTACTAAATGCTGATGGAACACTTGTAGTTGAAAATTCACAAACCCAAATATAGATAAAAACCTCAACCCTTACTAAATTATACATTTCAGTAGAGTGAAGAATTTATGATTGTAATGTTACATGATTTAAAAATAGACTGCATCTAAAGATACTATTTCTGTGACTTGCAGTCTATTGCTCATAGAATGAGTAATTCTGCTAGTCTACAGTTCTGAGAATACCCAACTGTCATTTACATGTACATTACATCTACAGCTTAGGAACTCAAGGATCATGAAGAAAGAGAGACAACCTGAACCCCAAAGCTATCTTCATCCTAAGTCTCTGGTTCTTAGGTCTCCTCATTCCAAATCTCTGATCTCAGTCATCTGGGGACCATAGAGAATTCCCTACTGTAGAGATAACTGTGAGGACAATGAGAATATATATGGGTCCCTCCTCTCCAAGATGTTCCGTGTACACCAGCCATGAGGCACATGATGAAAACCATAGAGGCACCAGCCATGATCAGAGGTCGAGAGTAAAATATACACAAAAATGTGTAAAGATGAAAAGAAGCAAGAAAAGAGAGGTAGAGATAGGGAAGAGACAGAAGGGACAGAGGGAAGTAAGTAAAGGGGAAATGAGAGAAAAAGATGAAAATCAAGAGCCAAGGGAGAAGAAAAAGTGGCCTCTTATTACACTCTCTCCAGTGTCTCTCATTATCTAGTCTTTTGTTCCCATTCCCTGTCTCCATCTCTGCTTCTCTGTCCTTGTGTAAATCACTCACTGTCTAGAAATTTCAGCCTCCATCTCTCAATTTCTCTGGCTCTCCCCTTAGGTCTTTCTAGCACTCGCTAGTCTTCATTACTCTGCACTATTTTTTCTCTTTCTCTTCTCCCTCATCTCACTGGCTGCCTGTAAGATCATTTTCCTTTCACAACTCTATAGGGATAGGCCTGGCTTTGTTGAGGAAGAGAGGGGCTGGGAGGTTCCTAAGAACTCTTGGTCCCTTTACCTTTCCAGACAGTAAAGCATGGCAAGTTTATACCAGAAAATGTAAAAGAAAAAGGGGCCTCAGTGAAACTCACATCTGTCTCCTGTAACTTAGAAATTAATATGATTACATTCACTAATGTCACCACCTCCTCACTATGTCATAATAATTATTAGTGAGAGACCCATCGTGGTAGATTAGAGTTACCAAGGCACTCCAGTTGATTGGAGAACACTCACCAGGATTCAAAAGTACTCAGGAATAAGGCAATCACAAGGAAAATGTGGTATCTACACATAATGGAATACCTCTCAGCTACTAAAAATGACAAATTGGAGATGTCTGTTGGAAAATGGATGCATCTAGAAAATATAATGTTGAGTGAAATAAGTCAGACATACAGGCTTAAATACCATATGCTATCTTTCATTTGAGTAAGGCAAAGTACAAAGAGCAAAATAAAGGAGAGATAGAAGGAAACAAGCAGAAAGATCTCCTGCAAATGGGAAGGGATTCAGGAGACTGAGGGCAAGGGGAAAAGAGGAGGGGCAGGGGAGGTAAGAAATATTAAGATATGCCATGTATATGAACCAAATAACCACAATGAATGGAAACATTACATGTCATAAACATGAGGTAAAAAGAATAATAATAGGGCTCATCTTTTCATCTCATTCCCAGCATAGCTAGAGATTTGGCCCTTAAAGACTTTTAGAGCCCAGAGTGTCTAGACAAGGGTGTTGGTGACTAAATTGTGGTTTCTCTCAGCACCCCTGGAAAGCCTTAATGATATACTGCCTTTATTTTCCACATTAAGTTTGAGAATTATGTGAATTGATACTTGTTCTCCTCTTCTCCCTCCTTACAGTAGGGCAAAGGCCTACTAGCTACTGTACCTCACGCAAGAGGCATATCTCATTGGTAAAACCCTCTAGCTCCAGTCCCTCCTTCTACTCTTGACTCTTTCTGAGAAGGAATATTGAGCTTGAAGAACTGAAGTTTCCCACCACAAAGAGGCTTGGAATGCAATTCCCAAAGGTGTATGCAGGGAGACCTCTGATAAAAATTCTAAGCACCACGAATTCCAAGTATCAGTGATCCAAAGATTTTGAGTCCAAGGTTTAGGAATCTGAGATTCCAAGATTTTGAATTTTAGACTCAGTAGTCGTAGGATCTGATAATTTTGTTACTCCACAACTCTTAGATTTCTTGAGTAGAGGTTGATGAAGCCCCTTAAGGAGATGTGCACATGGATGAATGTAGTTTGACTGCGATGCTGGGTTGTTAACCCACATGGTAATAATGTGTGTCAATGGGTTCATCCTTATCTTCATTTTAGTGAGCAAGAGGAAGCCCCTTCATAGAGCTTATGTTGTAAGACATAGATAAAATAAATTCAGAAATATAACAATCATAGCTTATTATGAATCCTGTAGGATTCTGAGAGCAGGAGACACCTTCCCTTTCTTTTATCTATATCACATTCCTTATAATGGGGTGAGTTCCCTATGTGTGTTTGGATGGGTAAGCTCGCGTGTGCACACAGAATTGTAGAAAGACAGAGATCCAAGGCTGATGGATACAGCTGTTCAGACTATGCACTACCGAAGCACATCACACCATAAGGGATTTATAGTAACTCATTAGAGACCAGGCAAGAGATTTTCAGACTGTCGTCTGGGTTTTACAGCTGGTCCTAGATCCATCGGAGATCCCAACCCTTAGGACACCATGACATGATCTGTGTTCATGCATATCCTGAAAAGAACATGCAGTCATACACTTGTGTCCAATTATGTCCATGAATACATTCATGGCTATGCAATGTCTGACCCAATGTTTTCCTGGCCTTCTCTGGAACTGTTTTTCTCCCTCAGACACATAATTGAGAGGCCCGATTCCAGCTCCCCAGACTGACTCTAGGTGTCCACAAGTGGGTGAGAGTGGGGGTAAGTGTGTGGTGAAGCCAAGTCATCTGGCTGCCAGGGCTCTAGAAAGAAAGGAAGAAAGAACCCAAACAAACCCTGGACCAGGCTCTTCAGGTTGTGTGATCATACACTTAGCTCTTATTTTTTTGTTGAAGGGGAGATTTTTTTTTCTTGCAGTACTGCAGCTTGAACCCAAGACCTTTCCACCAAGCTACATCCTCAGCCCCTCTCCCCTTCTAAAAATAATAGATCTTGCTAGTGACTAAGTTGCCCAGGTTGGGTTCAAACTTGCTCCTGCCTCAGCCTTCCAGATTTCTGGGATTACAGATGTGCATCACCACACTAGGTTAAAGGTTGACTTATAAAAATCTGCCCCAAGTACAATGGGCACAGACCTGTGTTCAAGTATTTACTGGGCACTTATGTTCTGCAAGACAATGGCCACTTAAACTGTCTAAAACTCAGCTCCGTCACCTGTAAAACAGGCATGAACACTTCCCCTTTGCATGAGTTTGTGAGCACTGAGATCGTGTTCTGCTTTCAGCAGAGCTGACAGAGAATACTTAATAAATAATAGCTGTTATTATTGTTATTATTACAGCACAATGTAAGGCTTCCCTTTGCTCCTCTCAGCTTTGAAGGATCTATCTTTAGCAAGGTGAGGCATCTGTTGTTTCTTCGCTCTTGCCTGTGCCCCAGGCCCCTTTATTTCCCTTAGTCCCATCCTACCCACTAGCCACACCCACTAGGCCCTCCCCGCCCTCCCTTCCCGTCCCCGCCCACTCTCTCTGCCTTGGCCCAGTCCTGATTTAGCGGAGCTGGAAGCTCATGGTGTAGTTTGGTGGGATGGTGGCAAAGCCCACAAGTTTGGGAGACACATCGATATCTTGGGGCGCCTGTGGGGACTTGAAGCGGAAGTTCTGCAAGATGGTGGTGAGGAAAAGGAAGAGCTCCATTCTAGCCAGGCCTTCTCCAAAACAGTACCGCTTTCCTGAAGAAGAGAGGACGAAAGAGCGCTGGTGAAACCAGGTCTCAGTGAAGCCTCCCCTCAATACTGAGGCCCAGCTACATGGTCCCAGGAAGGAGGGGCTGCAATACTGTGGCCTGAGAGGCCTTCCCAGAAGCCTGCAGTTCTCTCAGAGCGTCATTTCTCTTGTGAGGTAGGGTGATTGACGTCAGGCTCTAGCAACAGGAAGTTTAGATGCCCCTTTCCTCCAAATATACTCTTAAGTATGGCTGCTGTGCTCCCATCTCTTTTCTAAGAGTCTGAAGAATTGGTTGTGTATCCTTGGAAAAATCTAACTCACCCTGCTCCTTCATTTTCTCCATCTCTAAATGAGGTTTGATCATCCCTTGCCTTTTTCCTGGGTGCAAATACACGGCACTTCTTAGAAACTGGGGTTGCAGGTGATTGCCTGGACAGTAGATTCCAAGAGGAACTTCCCAGCTAGAGTAAGACACAGGCTGCACCTTACATAGGGACCCCGAAATAAGCTGTCCTCAATGGTATGAGCAGTACGTGAGCAGCAAATAATGGACTCTTACCAATGGAAAAGGGCACAAAAGCGTCACTCTTCTTAAACTGACCCTTCTCGTCCAGGAAGTGTTGAGGGTGGAAATCTTGGGGGTTGGAGAAGAACTGGGGGTCTTTCAGCACAGAGCCCAGCATAGGGAACACTTCAGTGCCCTGGCAGGGAAGAGGAGGTTTGAGAGATAAGGCGATTTGAGGGGTGAATGTGTTGAAAGGTGTTAGAGCGCCCCATTCTGGAGAAAAGGGGAAACACAGGGTTGGCACCTGAGGTGAGCTCTGGGGGATGTCTAAATCCCCGAGACAGGAGTTGAATCCTCTGAAGCATGAGGTGTGGGGGAGACACGGGATACAGTGGTCTCTGGATGCAGAGGATAAGGAAATATAGTGCTTGAGGAATTCTTTGGTTGAGGGATTCGGACATGGGCTGGGAAGGTTCTAATGAGGATAGGGTGCTAGAGTCCCAGGGAATGGATCACTGGTCACTGTAGGCTGGCACCTTAGGGAGGAGGAAGTCTCGAAACTTGGTGTCCTTGGTGACCCTGCGAGCCAGGCCCATGGGGATCATGTCTCCGAATCTTTGGATCTCATGGATCACTGCCTCTGTGTAGGGCATCTTGGCCCGGTCTTCGAACTTGGGCTGACGATTCTTGCCAATCACTCTGTCAATTTCCTCATGGATCTTGGCTGGAGGAGAAGGGTGAATGTGCTTTGGTAACCAGGGGGTCTTGGTGCAGATGATACATAAAACTGGATGCATGACAAGTACCTATACACACAAGGATGTAGACCCTCAAAACAGATGTTGCCATACATATTGCTGGAGCAGGGTCCTGTTAATCTGATCATGCCAAGATCATAGATGAGTCATAAGGAAGGGGATGGCCTGAAACATGGGGAAGCTAGCAGTGGGCTTAGCACAGAATAGATTTACTAATCAGTTCACACACTGCCATTATTTTATCAACTAGTGAGACTCAGCTTCTTCCTATCAGCTGAATAATGCCTTGTCTCTGCACAGGAGGCTGTGAGTGTCCAGGGACCTGGAAGGAGTGGGGTCATTGTAGCAGGTTTAGAGGAGTTTGGAGGATCTGTAGTCCCCACTTCCCTGCTCCTTCAGTCTTACCCTCCACATCTGGGTGCTTCATGAGCAGCAGGAAACCATAGCGCAGGGTTGTGCTAACTGTCTCTGTGCCGGCAAAGAAGAGGTTCAATGTGGTCATTACCAGGTTCTTCATGTAGAACTCTGTGTTAGGGTTCTTATTCTCCTGCAGGGAAAGAGGGCTTCAGGTCAAGCCTATTCCCAATGCTTTTGGGCCCCTTGGGGGATTTCCTTTGACCCACTTCTCTTAGATACAGAGCTAAGGTGGCACTAGGGACCCTTGATCTACCAAGCTCTCTCCAGTTTCCAGGCCTTTAACCAGGCTGCTGGTCTCTGCCTGAAATGATCTTCCATGATCTTCATGTGGGTGACTCTCTGCCGTTTAATGATCAGCTTAGTTGTCACTTTTTTTTTGTTTGTTTGTTTTTGGCTGTACCAGGGATCAAACTCAGGGGATTGCACTTGCTAGGCAGATGTGGTACCACTGAGCTACATCCCCGGCCCAGTTGTCACTTTTTAAATGGTAGGAATATTTAGAAAATGAGGGTTAGGGAACTGCTGTGAGAAAGATGGACAGAGATGTCAAGGTAGAGTGAGTCAGTGAGAATATGAGACAGTTTTACTGAGACAGATACAGAATTTTAAGTGACAGCAACCTTTCCTACACTAAATATCTTGAAGCTTCTTGTGAAGCTTCTCTCTTCTTTTGATCCTTTGAATTTTATACTACATAAAACTTCATCTCCTATCTGCACAAATGGAAGACTGAGGGGAGACAAGGGTGAAGACCTTCCATTGTTACACCTGTAAAGACAGACCACCTGTCTAAACTGGTGTGTCTGATGACTAGAATCAGAGACCAGGTCTCAGCTAGAGCTCACTGATTCCTTCCTTCCTTGTGACCTCAGGAAAGCCACTTATACTCCTTGGTCTACAGTTTCCTCATTTATAAAATTTGAATCATAGTAACAGAACCTTGTTGAAGATTTGTTTTGGTTGGAAAATGCCACAAGCACTTACAATAATGCCTGGCTCATAGCAGTGCTGTATAGGTGGTTGCTGTTATAATTTGCATGCACAAGATCTACCTGTACATAAGGCCCAGGAGATGGAAAAATGGTATTTCCCTGTGACTGGGATGGTGAGGATTATTATGATGAAGGCTCTTTTGAATGGGTCCCTGCTCTCCCTCCTTGATTCCCATCTACCAGGCTTTGGACCTCCCCACCCTGGCTGTTGGGTGTACCTCCTGCATGCGGATAAGAAAGGAGTCGATGAAGTCCCTTGGGGAGTTGGGGTCCAGTGTGCGTTGGTTCTGCTTCACCTTCTTGGTTATGAAGTCTTCAAGCCCCTGAAGCTCTTTAAAGGCCTGTTGCTGTGGTCCAGGCAGGTGCTTCATTACTGAAGAGAACATCTCATAGAGCTGGAGGTTGTGAGGGAGAAAGCAAAGATGGCTGTCAGTGGGCAGGAACCAGTGGGAATAAAAACTGGAAGGGCAAGGAAAACATGGGAATCAAGGCCCTTGTCCAGGTAGTTAGTATTTAGGTGAGATTGGATGGCACCGTAAAGGTAAATTTTCATAGGGGTTAAGTATGAAGACTATTGTCCAAGGGTTTAGGTGAGATGGATTGGCATACATGTATTGGATTCAGGTATTCAGGTAAAGATGCACTGGAAGTTATCTCGTTGCTGAGATTTTCTGATGGGACTCTTGTGATGGGTCACCTGTTTAATGTGTTTAGGCATTCAGGAAAGTGCAACTGTAAAGCTCAAGCTGTTAGTATATTTATGGGATTTGGATTGGGGATTTCTAAAATGTGTTCAGGGATGAAAGTAGTGCTGGTGTTCAGGTGTGAAAGTGAGAGGAATAACTGTTCACCTATTTAGGATTCACATGGGCTGCATAGAGGGATCTTTTCGTATATGTGAATGAGTTGTGTTAAATGATGCTTTTTTTTTGGTGTTTGGAGAACATTCTGCCCTGGATATTTATATGTGGAGTCTTGGTTTTAGTACCTGTTCACGTGTGTAGGCATTTAAGTGTCTATCTTGCCCACAGGTTCTCTTTTGAAGCATCTTGAGATATCCGGGTGCCTCGGGTTCTGGTGTAACTGCTGTAGTGTTGCTCAGTGAGAGACCATTGGAGGGGACTTGGGGGACACACCCGTGGCTCTGTGAGGATGTAGTTGGCAGGTTGTGGCAGGGGTGTGCTAGGGCCATCAGGTTACCTGTCCGGTGGAGGTAGCTGTGAACTGGAAGCTCCCCAGCATCATACGCAACAGAGACAGGAACTCTTTGTCCTGGTACTCAAAGCGGTCCCCAAAGACAATGGAGCTAATGACATTGGAGACTGTTCTGCTCAGGTAGAAGGTGGGATCAATGAATGCGCCTGCAGGGGTGGGAGGGAGGGAGTGGGGACAGTCAGAGGGCGGGCTGGTGCCTGTCTGATAATTAGAGGCAGATACAGCACTGCAGCGATGAGCCAAACTCCTGGCGCCAGGCCCCAGAGCAGGGAGCTCTGACCCTCTTCCCCTACCTGGTCCCCAGCCCAGAAT
Source organism: Heterocephalus glaber (assembly GCF_000247695.1). Next base: position 906,368 of record NW_004624925.1, read on the forward strand.
GCGCAGACCCTGCCCTTCCAGAAGTTTCCCTTTCCCTCCAGCGCCGCACTCCCGCGTCGCCGGCTCACCGCTCGTGTCCCGGAAAGCTTGGATGAGGAAGCCCGCCTCCTCCTGGATGCGCTCCTCGATGCCGCGCTTGCCCATGCCGAAGTCCCGCAGCGTGGTGATGGAGAAGCGCCGGAGTTGCTTGGCGCGCTCTCCGTTGCTGAACGCAACACCTGGGGAGGTGAGCGCCGCCAGGGGAAAGGGAATTGTCAGAAAGGAGGGTGGGAGGGAGACACAGACCACCACCCCGAGGGGCTCTGGGAAAAGTGTGGGTTTGTGCAGAGATGGAGGGAGTGGAAGAAAGATGGATACAGAGCCAGAGAGCTACACCGCTAGGGACGCACACAGATTCGAGGTGAGAAACCTATAGAAAGAGACAGAGACCACAGAAGACAAGTAGAAGGGCGTATGTGAGTGGCAAGACCGGGCCAGGAGAAGCAGAGACTTCAAACAAAAGGAAGGAAAGAATGAGAGGGGAGGGGCTGATGACAGAAAAAGGGAAAGTGAGATCGTCCAGACCTGGGAGTGGAAATAAAAACTGTGAAGGATTTCAAACTGAACTGGAAAAGAAAGAAAAACAGGGAGAGAGAAACAGAGGGCCTGGAAAGAAGAGAGATTGTTGCCAGGAGATAGAGGAAAGGGGATTTGCAAGCAGACATTTTGGGAGATTCTGACACAGAGAACAAGAAAGAGAGAGAGAAGGAAAGGCAATCATAGGAAAGCACAGGAGCCTAAGACAGAAAGAAAGATCAAATAAAGTTAGAGGAGAAGGAAACCAACAGGATCTCTAAGAGATGGATAGATCAGGGAAGGAAGAGACTTCTATTTGAGAACAGCGTGTGTGTGTGTGTGGGGGGGCAAGGCAGGAAGAAATTAGGCACAGAAACTCTAAGGCCAGAGACAGACACGTTAGAGGTGACAATGAACAGGCATGTGGAGAGAAGACAAGACTCTCCATGGCCTTGAACGGGCAGGGGAGTTAGTGGGAAAGGGTGGGGGAACTGAGACTACCATCTTCCTGGACACATCTGCCCACGTGGTGGCCGCCTTACCGTAGCCTTTGAAGATCCAGTCAAAGGTGGCCTGCTCTCCTCGCCCACTGAATTCCTCAGCTTGATCCACTAGAGCCTCCTTTACTGCATCCTGTCCACACAGCACCACAACCCGGCGAGGCCCCAGGTGGATGGTGAACACAGGGCCATAGCGCTTGCTGATCTGATGGGAGTGGGGAGAAGTAATTACTTCAGGGCCACTATCTGGACTGACCCAGTACCCAGAAGTCAAGTACTGGGCTATATTTCTTCCAGTCAAGGGACTGAACATCCTGCTTAAGACCTGGTTGCTGAACCTTTGAAACTACCTTATCCTAAGACTCGGGTTCACCCTCACCAGTCCTCTGCCACAAATCCCTAGCTAAATCGGCCCCCGCCCACAACCCATTTCACCCATCCCCATGCCTGGTGACACCTTCATGAGGGAGTTGTACATCTGCTCTGTGTTTAGCTGCAGGAAGTTTCCAATGAAGGGCAGTGGGGTGGGTCCAGGAGGCAGCTTTCCCCAGAGCTTCCTCTGCCGCCAGATGGACATCAAAATCATTACAGTTAGGCAGGTCAGCAAAGCCACCACAAGCAACCCTGAGGTCAGCATGGTGACAGTGAGGGTAACAGACAAATGGTGATGGCTGAGATGGTTTGCCTTTATACTCCCTGGGAGTGATGCTTGGCCTTTGGTCCTGATTATATAATTGTCACATTTCACCTCCTAATAACCCTTCATCCCAAGCACTCCACCCAATTTGGCTCAGAGCCTGGAAATAAGGAGGAAGGAACATCTGAGCACAGTAACAGGGAGTAGCTGCTATACTGCATTTGTGGCACCTGTGCAGGAAGTACCCCAAGAGGTAGGGCCAGTAGATAAACTCTGGAATTGAAAATTTTGGAATATTTACACATGGGGGCTTCTGAGCTTTGAATGAGGGGTCTTAGAGTGAGAAAGCCCCCACAGCATGGGTTTTAGAGTCTCAAAGGAGATGAATCCTAACGTCTTAGTTTCATTGACATAAAACATGATGTGTGGCTGTGGATTTGGGAGTCTTTTAATGAGGAAGGACATCGGTTTTAAAGGTCCCAGGAGAGGAAATTCCAAGGGTATGGATTTAAGAGTCCTTCTGTAAGAAGGAACCAGAACTGTGGATGCAATAGAGTTCTCAGAAAAATAAGTATATGAACGATCAAGTCCATCAGGATCCTGGAGTGAGTGCCTGAGTCCAGGTATGTTGACCTGCTTGACTTTGGCCTGGTGCTGTCCCTTGATCCGCAGAGTCCTCATGGGAGCCTCAAATTGAGGCCAGGATGGACACCATAGAACTTACAATCTCCACTGCTTATGTGTGTCTGGGAAGAGGGTGGAAGATCTGAGTCGCATTTCAGTGACACTTTGCACAGAATTAGAGAAAAACAACTCATGGTCGCAGTTGGCACAGGGACTGACCAGGCCTTAGCAAAGAATAATAACAACCACCAAAGTAGTGGAAAATCCCAATTGTTCTGAGAGTTCTACTCAAAAAGAGCCCACTGGGCTACCCAGGTCCTTAGGGAAGCTAACTGGGTTCACCAAATCATTTCTATGATTGTTATTGTTATCATGAATATTTCCTATTCATAGATGTGTGCATTAAAGGCATAACAGAGAGGGCAGAAAACACATATATGAGAGGCCCTTAAAGGAAGGGGCTTAAACTCTTGTCTCTCCTACTGTGTTTCCCCTTTCTGGACTTTGGTTTCCTCACCTAAGCAAAGGGAACATTTTGGGAACTGAAAGTCAAATTTGAAAGTGTGCTTAATCTCCTTTACAGGTGATTCTTGGTTTGTCCAGGCCTGTAGTTAGCAGGCAGAGGTAATTCTAGCAGAAGAGACTTAAGCAAACACCACTGTGGAGAGAAATGAAGTGGACCTTGTGACATAGAAGATCAGGTAGAAAAGGGACGAGGGGCTCTATTGTCTTTTTTTCACTGCAATTTTCTCTCAAAATAAGAATGATTATCTTTTGGTGAGCTTGTTGAATTCTAGGAAGATTATTAAATCTACGTGTACATGATTTTTTGAATTTTGTAATGATAGTACTGCCTTATAAAAAGTGAGGGAGCTAGGATTTAAATTCTCCCCTTCTCCTTTCTCTTGGCCTAGCTCACCCAGGGGTCTAAATGAGGACAAAACTTAAGAGGAGGTTGATGCTGAGATTGGCATCAGCAGTGGATTACACTGCAAGGTGCCGATACCAGTATCGGGTAGACCTAGGGACGGGGGCGTCAGACTGGCATTGAGATTGCCTCTAGGTATGTACTATACTGGGAATGGAGAAGAAGATGGCACCAAATTTGACACCAAGAGAATATTAGTAGAACCACCTATGGTGCCAAAATGATTCTGAGAGCAGCCCCAGGTGGCCATTGAAGTTACCTTCAAGAAAATCTAAGCTGGCACTTTACTGGCTCTGAAGTTGGTCCCAGAAGGTTCTGACATTAACATTAGGTAAGTGCTGTTATTAGGCCTTTGTGGACTTGAGATGGACCTCAGATAGACCCTAGAAAGGGCCTTATGTGGGTACTGGGCAATGGATGAGCTTTGATGGTTACACTTCCCAGTGTTGCATCCTGCTTCAGGGCCTCTAACTTTGGACAAGTGGAGGTAGGGGAGGTTGGCACTCCCAGGACTTATCTTGCTCCACCTGTTCCAGTCTGTTGGATTTTGAGACCTGTGGGTAGGGAACAAAGCAGAGACACAAGTTGTTTGTTGGTATTGGTGTTGGTTTTGGAGGAGAAAGAAGTAGAGAGGAGGATTAGCACAGGCTTGGCAGGTATTAATCCCCTAATCTTGATTACCAGCCTGCACCTGGGTTGGCCCTAGGCCCTGGCCTTTATTTTCTTGAGTAGGAGAGAGGGAGAAATTTGAAGAACTTGTTACTCAGGGAAGTTGGCACCAAAAGGGCCTTGAGTGTTTAGATAGGTTCCCATGGGCTTTTGGGGGTAGAGGTAGAATGGGAGAAGTACTTGGGGCTGCAGAGGTCAAGTGTGTTTGTCCTTGGTGGTTTTCCTGAAACATGGGGTAAGGGATCAATGTCTGAAAGGGAGGGCCACGGGCTAGTGGCAGTGTCTTGGGACATGGTTGGAGAGTGATCTAGTGGTGAACCCAAGAAATTTCCTTCCCCCTGTTTCACCTCTGTTTCCTTTTCTGGATGGGTGGTTAGACCAAGGTTAAGGCATGAATCGGAGACCTAGCCTTATGGCTTTTTTTTTGTAATCTTGAAGAGGTGACTAATTTGAGCCCTATGAGGTTCAGGACATCTCTTTCTTAGTTTACTGTGGTGAGGTGTATATAAATTAATTCATGCTTAGTACAAATCAGAAAATGCACAGTAAATGTTAGCTACTTTATTCATTTATTGTTATTAGATCTTATTAATTTGGAAGATAGAAGAAATGGATGGGAGTTCCTCTAGGCCAGTGATGGTCAACGTTTTTGAGATGAGTGCCCAAACTGCAACCAAAACCCACTTATTTATTGCAAAGTGCCAACACTGCAATTAAACCTGAATACTGAGGTTTTAGTTTAGAAAAAACAACTTGTACATTAGCATCTTTTGTCTTCAAAGAAGAGCAACATATGTGCCATAGGTTTGCTACCACTGTTCTAGGCCCCATCTTGGCTTTTACCTTTTCTGGCTTCCCAAAGCTTCTTTTTGGGGAAAAGGTTAATGGAGAGAGTTTTTTTGGGAAACTCCCTCCCCATCCCTTCTTTAACACAGCCAAGAATGAACCCCCCCCCCCCCCATAATCTGTGAATAGGAATGGACCTCCTAGGGTAGCCTCTTGGAAGGTTGGTGCTGCATTAGGCATATCTAAAGATGAAGGAACTCGTGTTAGACATTCAGATAGTTCTGGATGGGCCTGGAGCCCGCACAGGACTTTGCTTTGCTCGTGTCTGTCTCCCCTTGTCTGTGACTCTCTACTTGTCTTTTCTTTTTCCTTCCTGAAAGTCAGCCTTCCTCACAAGTTTTTTTGTATGTTTCTAGATGTCTGTGTGTTGGTATCATTTTGTTTAGTGGGTTCTCACAGATGCCACTGTCATGCTTCCCCTTACTTATTTGTCTTTCTGTGTGTGCATGCTCGGGCTTTCTACGTATATATGTGCTTCATTGTGTCCATGTTTATAGAGTAATTTATGTATGCACTAGTATTGGTGGGGTGTGTGTTTGTGCTTAAGTGAATACTCAGTTTATGTTCACACATGTACATCTGTGTGTCTAAGAGGGTGTGTATGTGTCCATGTCAATGTGCCTAAATGCCCGCCAGTCTTTGCATCTATGTCTATAGTTTAAATACACACATGTTTTTGATAGGCCATTTAGAGGAAGTCTACAGTGTGTATTTGTGTCCAGCCCAGTGCATGACTGTGTAGTCACATTTGTGTGTGTGCACAAGTGGATGGGTAGTTATAACCATATGGATTTTTTTTGTGTATTTTGGTGTTAATATGCATGCATGGAGGCCACGTTGTGTTACAGCTGGACATCTGATACTTGGCTATGGTTGTGTTTGAATTGAAATATAACCCTAGCCCAGTTCCATTTCTTTTCTTGAAAACAAACAATTCTTTTATTTTTACAAAGTATTTACTTTCCTTGGTTTTTAAGAGTCTTAGCAGGTGAAAAGGCTCCATGGAACAGGTGTGTCCTTGAGTGTTCCCAAAGTTGATAACTTTCCACTGGATAAATTTAAATATCCTCTCAGAAAATTGTCTTTCTCACGATATCACCTCCAATCTCCTAAGCCATTCAATGCATTTAACAGAGTCATCCAACTGAACAATGCTAATCTTGTGCCAGCTGACCAGAGAACACCGGACCTTGCCTTGATGAGAGCTCGTTCATAGGAGGAAGACAGACCCATCATCAAACAGTGACAGCTCAGAATGAACAGTGCTGTGCAGGAGAGGAATGGGCAGAAGGCCAGGGCCAGGAAGAGTAAGAGGAGGTGTCTGTAGGAACCCAGAAATGACCCTGTCAAATGTACTTGAAATACACGATCTTGTCCTAAATGAGAGGACATTCTCTCTCTCTCTCTCTCTCTCTCTCTCTCTCTCTCTCTCAGTTGAGATGAAAAAGCAAAAATAACCATTTTAAAGTGAACAGTTTGGTAGCAAAATCTTAAGACAGCCTTCTTGTTTTAAATTAAGTACTAGTATGGATAATAATGTTATCAGTTTTTTAAAGTTATTATCTTTTTGTGTGAAGATTTGATGAGCATAATCTTAATGAAGGTCACTGCAGGAAGCCTGTGAGGTTGGTTTTATGGCCGCTGACCTGTGAATGAGTTAAATAAAGCTCCCACAGTTGGAAGTTACTTGTTTTGGTTTTCACAGGTAATGAGGTTAGCAACTGAACATGCCTTTGTACCACTTTGGACTGCCCAGAGCCTCCTGTTTTGCTGTAGGAAACATTGGAAAACTGCCAAACTTCTGTGGTTCTTGAAAAACTTTCCCATAAAGCTGAAATAAAATATTCTGGATTTTCAAAAAAGTCTTTTAATAGGAGAGAGATTGACTTTCTATCATTTGTGCATTCCTGGGAGGGTTACCCAAAGAATAGGTCAAATGGTGTTGCACCCAGGCCACTGGCATTGAGGTGGTGGATGGACCTGGAGAGCCAGTTGTTGTCAGGGTGGAAAGTTTCCGTTTCAGATTTCAGAGTGAGGACCAGGATCAGGGTGTAGTTTGGGGAGTGTCAGCTGAAATGGTGTGAAGGAGAAGGCCAAAGAAAAGAAGAAAGTCAAGGTTCTTACTGTCTGGTTGTTTGGGAAGTTTGTGCTGATGGATACAGGAATGCCTCCCTACCAGGGAAATAGTAGGATGCAGAATAGGGAGAGGAAAATGAGCTTTGAGAGATGATAGGGGTGAGGGAGACAGACTTAAAGGAGGAAGGATTTTTAAAGTTATAGTTTTAATTGACAAAAAGTCTACATACTGTGGTATATAACATAATGTTTCAATATGGGTACGTATTGTGAAATGGAAAAATCAAGCTAATTAATGTAATGTATTACCTTATATTCTTATTTTTATGGTGACAGCACTCAAAATCCCTCAGAAATTTCCAAAACTACAATATGAAGATTCTTCAAAAACCAAAAATAGAAATTCCATTCAACCCAGCTATTCTCTTTCTAGGCACCCTTCTGAAAGAGTTCAAGATATCATCTTACAGTGATCCGTGCATACCTATGTTTATAGCAGCACACTTCATATTAGTGAAAACTTCAGGCCTATATGTTCATCAACAGGTGAATGGATAAAGAAAATGTAATATTTATACCCAATGGCTATTCTCCCATAAAACAGGATAAACTTGAGTCATTTGTAGGAAAATGAAGGCATCGTTAAGTGAAATAAATCAGACACGCAAGCTTAAAACATGGTTTCTCTTATATGAGAAATCCAAAATATAAATGAAAAGAAAAATAAAATATAGAGAATAGGAAGTAGTGAGACAGATCTTAAGTGGGAGGGGGATCAGGAGATGGTGGGAGAGGGGGTGGAGAGGGAAAGGAAATGAAAAAGAATTAAGAGATGGTAATAGGGAGGGGTGGAGGGGATGAGGGAGGGCAGGGGAAGGGGGAAAAACAAGAACCAAGAGTGATTATGTAAAGGTGCAAATTTCCAATGGTGAATGTCATTATATTGTATACCTAAAAGGTATCAATAAAATAAAATAAAAAGATGTGTCATGTATATACACCAGTGAATGTAATCATTGTATACTACCAACATGTACTAATAAAAAATAAAAATTGAAAAACTAAAATATATTATTTATAACAATATAGTTAAATTGCTATACAATAGATCCTCTCAACATCCCTTTTATTTAACTCATATTTGAATCCTTTGACCAACGTCTTTCCCAATTCCCCACTCCCCAGCCCCTGTAACCACCATTCTATCCCCTATTCCTATGAGTTCAGCTTTTTAAGATTCTACATATCAGGGAGATCATATGAGACTTATCTTTCAAATGAGAAAGAATATTTTTGTGAAATTAAATATGAGTGGTTTTCATCAGTTGAGCAAGTCAATGAAATTTGAAAATTGAATAAATGCAGCTATGAACAATTTTTTTTGACACTTGTGGGATCAGGCTTTAATGAATTTAAACACAAGGCACATGTTTCCAGATGTACATAAATTACAATTGCTTTTTACTTTTTTTATCTCTTAATCCTTTGGATGGGAATGAGAAAATGTTTGGTCTCTCTCATTTTGTTTTGTGTTTGTTGGGTTTTGGGGCGGGGGGGGCGTGGGTTATGAGAGAGGGTCTCACTATACAGTTCAGACTGGCCTCATATAGCCCAGGCTGTAGCCGAACTCACATCAGTCCTCCTGCCTCAACCTCCTGAGTGCTGAGATTGTAGGCATGCACCACCACTCCCAGCTTGGGTCTCTTATTTAAGGAAGAACTTCCTTAATTGGGCCTTTTTAAAAAAAGAGCTGATAGTCAGAATTTCTAGAACTTTTTGCAGTAAAATTTTTTTTGTATTTATTTTCTACCTACCTACACTAGTAAGTTGTTGTCTCCTAGATCCTAGTAAGTTTGCTATGATTAAATGATGCTTTTAATTTCTGCATCTACACAGACCTTTCTTTTTTGGTTTCTTCAAAATAGTATTCTCTTCTTCTAGTGCACCATGAAAATCCCTTTTAGCTTTTGTTTCTTCCTTATGGAATAAATGTGGGTGCTCGATGCGTCCTCTACGAATAAAATGCTGGATCTGGGATTCCAATCCTTGGCATTTAGGCCGATCCATGAGGGGCCTATATTTGTGCATTTTCAATCCTTCTACAAAGGCACTGGTCTGCTTTATGACAGAGAGCTTAATGTTTCTCCATTCTATTGTTCCATCCATGTTTGGTCCTGTTTTACAGGGTAACAAAACAGAGTCCATTCCTTGCAGCATATTATACAACATGTGACTTTTGATAGCATGATTAGCCCATAGTTGTTGTAGATAAGTAACACTGAACTCTTGAACCTCCTAATCATAGATCCACTTGATATTTTCAAACTTACAGTCATACAAGACTGAGGAAATTCTACAACCATACTATATTGAGGCTTCTGGGGATTTTTCTCTGTATTCAGCAACTCATCAATAACTTCTGGCTTCTCCATTCCTTGGCCAATCAGAAACAGGATAGCCATCATACATTGGACTTGATGATAAAGGAATGCCTGCTCAATTACTTCAAATTGACATAACTGGAAAGGTTCTTGCTATCTATCCTCACCCAGGCTCTGTCCCACTATCTTTACTTGAGCAGACAGAATAGTCCTTTGAAAATTAATCACTCCATTCGCTACATCCATTTTACACAAGTTCCTAAAATCATGAGTGCCAACATACTTCTGAGCTGCATAATTCATCCTTACAATATCTAAATCAGCACAAGGGAAAAAATAGCAGTAAGTGTGTTCAAGACAGCTGAACCTAGCACTGAAGCTAGATTCTACAGGGGCCCAGGCCAGTACACGGATGTCTGGAGGGAGTACCCAATTGAGAATGTGGGTATAACAGATCTCTTTGGCATCATCACTGACTTCATCTTTTAAATTAATATCTTTTGAATCTTTGCCCCTTGGAAACTGAGACCACAGGTCAAGAGAAATCACCTGTCCAAAGGCACTAACTCCTTTGTCCGTTCGCCCACACCGGTGATAGTTGGATATGTGTCTGCTTTCTATCAGTCTAGTCTTGGTCAGAGCCTCAAACAGTTTCTCTTCAATGGTATTGTCTGTGTTTTCCTGACTAGCAAAGCCCTGGTATCCCCAGGCCAGATAGGCTATTCTTAGAGCTACATGTCTTTGGCTGTGGGCACTGAAATCAAATGCATGCTAAGCTTTTCCAGGTCCTGAAGAATTTTCTTTAATGTTTGGGTCTTTGATATTGTTGGATTGTTCTTTTTTAAGTCCTTGTACTTCCTGCTCCAGTTTTTGTACTCTTTTTAGAAGTTTCTCAATCTGATTTCTGTCAGTGTCTGTTTCAGCCATGGTATGACAGCCCCAGGAATCAATGAATCATACAGTTCTTTGGAACGCTGGCTTCACCACCTTCTGTGAAGCAGGAAGTTGTTGTTCTATGAACAATTTTCAAAATGGAGTTGGAAGCGCACAGAATTTTGAGTTGTGTTAAGAGTGACAAGGAAAGCAAGTTTATTGGGAGAGAGGAGAGTGAAGAGAGATGTACTTTACATCTCAGTAAGTGTCTCACACAGTATCCAATAAACTTGTTACATTCAACAGCCTTAATTTCTATCATGACTTTATTTGGGGTGGAAAGGGTTAGGATGAAAACAAATAGCAAAGGATTTTATTTTGAAGTTTATTTTGGTCAATACCAGGACAAAGACAAAGGAACAACTAAAGACAGAATCTACAGTAAGAGTTTGTTACAGACAGAAGCCAGAACAGGGGTGATCAAGTTAATTATAAACATGCAGAATTTTATCTAAATCATGGTCAGCACATTGCCTTTGTACTGGGTATAGAGGACATGGACTTGGCCCTCACTAAGCTACAGGCCCATAGTAAGAGTGCTTTCTATTATGGTTGTGAGAATGGGGGGAGGCAAGGAGGTGGGTGAGAACAGCTTAGCTTTCTAATGGGTCTTTCTTTGACAATAATGAGGAGTACTCAGCGGGCCTTTAAGCAGAGCTTATAAATTGGAGGGATGTTGCCAAAGCCTGAGATCCGAGGAGTGATGTCAATGTCAGCAGGTGGCACCAGAGAATGTAATGAGAAGTTCTGAAGGATGGAGGTGAAGTAGAGGAAGAGTTCCATGCGGGCCATGCTTTCCCCCAGACAGACACGCTTTCCTGAGGACACAGAAAGGATTGGAAGGGAGGGTCACACCTACAAGATGATGAAGATGTGGGGACTTACTGGCATGCCCACCCCTCTGAGCCTTAGCTACTTGATCACTATCTCAGGTCATGACTGTATCTACCTTATAGGGTCATTATCAAGACTCAGTCAGTTCCTACAGTTAGTGCCCATCTAGGGTCTGCAATTAGAGGGTCTCAACACGTGGCAGCTATTTCTTTGATGGTTCAGATTCCACTGAATCCAAGGTAAAAATGGTTCTGAAGGATCTATGAATTTCAAAGCTGTGTTCATTTCAATTCCTCAAAGGTTTTTCAAATGCCAGACATCAATGAGAGAAAAAAGTGAAAGCTCATGTTTAAATAGTGCTTATTGTTTGTTAAAAACCTTTTCAAAGGTCTAAAGAGGTTAGTCTTGTACAGGTACAAGGACCCAATGATATATGTAAATGTATTGTTTACCTAAAATGTACTACTAAAAGAATTTAAGGAAAAAAGAAAGATTAATCTCCATTTCACAGATGAGAGCTGGAATAATTCACTCTGATTCCAGGTTCCACATGGCTTTCACTTAAAATCCCATTACTCTAAGACAGTGATGGCAAACCTCCTAGAGACAAGTGCCTAAACTGCAACCCAAAACCCACTTGTTCATCTCAAAGTTCCAACACTGCAATTAAACCTGAATTCTGAGGTTTTAGTTTAGGAAAAAACAACTCATACATTAACATCTTTTGTCTTAAAAGAAAAAGCAAATAACATATGTACTATAGGTTTGCCACCACTGCTCTAAGACCGTGCATCCTGAAACTACTGGGATAAATGTGCCTTGCTACTTGCAGGGCATTCCCAAACTAGAAATGCTTTGCATATTTTTAAATGTTTGTAAAAGAATTTTTAAATGATATTTTTTGATATGTGAAATTAAATAAAATTTAAATTTCAGTGTTGATAAATAAATTTTGGTGGCTCATATACAAGATAATTTATTTAATTGTTGTCAGTGCAATGGTAGAGATGAGTAGTTCAGATGAGGATCACATGGCTACCAAAGCCTAAAATATTTTGTATCTTTTTCTAACCAAAAAAGGTTGCTGATCCTTTGTTTTATGCTGTTATTGCTCTAACAGTTTTTTAAATCATTAGAGTCAATGAAACTAATACCTCCTTATACTGGGATTCTAGGATTTTGCGATTCTACGACATTACCTTCAACTTCTCCTTTCTCATTTGGACTTCAAAAGATAGTTGTAGCACTTATCTGGGAGGTGGGGTAACTTAGAGCATGGACACCTACCAGAAGAAAAGGGTACAAAGGCTTCATTCTTCTTGAAGCATCCTTGCTCATCCAGGAAATGTTGGGGATAGAAGGCATCTGGGTAGCAGAAGTATTTTGGGTCACGGAGGACTGAACCAAGCAAGGGATACACATCTGTGCCCTGGAATGATGATGGAAGTAATTAGGAGAAATCAGTGATGCACAAAAAGGGTGGAAAACCAAGAGAGAAAGGTGAAGGAGTGGCCACAAGTATGCAAACCTACCTTGGGGAGGAAATACCCCCGGAACTGAGTGTCCCGGATGACGATATGGGGGACACCCATGGGCACAATGTCGGTCAGTCTCTGTATCTCGTGGATGACGGCATCCGTGTAGGGCATCTTAGACCGGTCATCCACACTTGGGATCCGGTGTGGTCCAATCACCTGGTTAATCTCTTCATAGATCTTAGCTAGATCAGAAAACATAGCAGAAAAGATGGAGAGATTATCCCTATCTCCAGTAGAAGAGATCTCTGAGGATGAAGGCTGTGTGTGTTTTTATTGCTTCTTTATAAACTGGTAAGTCTGTGGTGTTTAATAAATTCTTAGCAGACAATGGGAGGCACACAACCTTGAGCCTTGAATGTCAGACAGGACATCTGGTCTTTACTTAAAAACACCAAAAAGCCATGCAAGGCTTGTTTGAACTTCACTAGGAAAGAGAATAGACAATTTTGAGATTTTCTTCAAGGGAGAAATTAGCTCCTCATTGGAATTACTCAAACAGACCAGACTGAAATTTACTAAAGATGGATTCTATTTGCTTTTGGTGTTGCATTTAACCAAACAACCATCAAAGATAACCACCTCCTACCTTCTAAAACCTGTGAATGTCATGTATGTAGGATAACAAATGGACTTTAAAGCAGATAACATTAAGAATTTTATGAAGAGGGCCGGGGATTTAGCTCAGTGATGCCACTGCCTGCCTCACAAGCTCAAGGTCCTGAGTTCGATCCTTGGTACCAAAAAAAATTTATGAAGATATTACCCTGAATTACCTATATTGACCCTAATAAAGTCATTTGTGTCTATATAAAACAGAAGCAGGATTAGAGTTAGGAGATGTGACAAGAAAGCAAATAGAAACGCTTTAAGCAGAGAAAAGATGCTATACTACTGGTTTTGAAGATGCAAAAAAGAGTCATGTGGCCAGGCATGGTGCTGCACATCTGAAATCCTAGCACTGGCGAGGCTGAGGCAGGAGGATTGATGAGAATTCATAGCTAGCCTGAACTGCATGGCAAGACCCTGTCTCAGCAAACAAACAAACAGTCATGCACTCTGAAATACAAGGAATGCAACCCCCCAAAACTGGAAAAGGCCAGGAATTAGATCCAACCTTAGTTTCAGCCTAATGCAAGCCTTCTGAACTTCTGACTCCAGTATAGTAAGATAATAAACGTGTTGTTTAAAATACTAAGTTTCAGCAGTCATAGGAAACATATACAGTCACCAGGTTAGATTAAATTAGTGGCCTCTCATGTCAGACATTTTAAGATTACATATCCTAAAGTTCTGAAGGGTGAAAAGTCAGAGCTTTGTGATTCTAAATTTTCAAGATGATGTCTTCTCGCCTGTTATGAGTAGGAGGTACCAGATTAGTAAATAGTTCATGGTGAACTGACCTTCCACTTCAGGATACTTCATTAGCAGCAGGAATCCATAACGTAGTGTAGAGCTCACTGTTTCTGTGCCAGCAAAGAAGAGGTTGAGAGTGGTGAGGACCAAGTTCTTGAGGTTGAATTCTGTGTGGGGATTATTTTTTTCCTGAAAGTGAGGAATGTAGTAAACAGAATTATCCTCTTGTGTCTCTATTTTCTTATGTTGTCTCTGAATGAAGGGTAGGCATTTGTGAAAATACAATTGATGAGTAAACAAAGTCTAGGAGAGGAAACAACCAGAGCAAAATTCATGAGGCAGGAGTGTTCTTTGTGTATTAGAGAAGCAGCAAGGCAGAGGCCAGTGTAGTTGGAATGGATGAACAATGAGTAGAATGAGAAGAGAAGAAAATGAAATCACATGTAAGATGTTAAATTTGGGTGCAATTTTAAATCACCAAGTGCTAAATTTCTCTAATAAAAAACATAAATTTCTAAAGCTCCAAAATTCTGAGAATCAATGGTACAGATATATTAAACATATAAATTTCCACATTTCTAAGGCCTTAAACTTTTAATATTAAAGTTTAAATTGGAGTTTAAAGACTAAGTTAAGCCCCCGCCTCCATCCCAGGCTCCTAGGGCAGAGAAGCTCAGCCTGTCCCAGCACCCGGGAGCTCCCCGCCTCCATCCTGGGCTCCTAGGGTGGGGAAGCTCAGCCGGTCCCAGAACCCAGAAGGAAGCTCCCCCGCTGCCATCCCAAGCTCCTAGGGCAGAGAAGGTGAGCCATGTGGGTGCCAGAAGCACTCCTTCCCATGGAAATGAGAAGACACGTAAACAAGTCTCAAAAACAGACTTCTGGATCACCTACGGCAACCCCAAAGGGAAACGGGATGGAACAATCTGATACTCAACCACCTGGACTCTCTGAACTGGCAATAAAGGAGGATCTGGGAAAAATGAAATCAGAAATAATTACTCAGATAACAGCAAAGATTTTGCTCATGGTGCAAGGCTTGATTAATAAATCTAGAGAGGATGCAGATAAAAAAATAGA
>NW_004624925.1:951533-991279 GCF_000247695.1 Heterocephalus glaber
AGGGAGGGCTAAGAATGGGGAAGAAATAAGAACCAAGATGCATCACGTAAAGGTACAAGTTCCCAATGAGAAATGTAAATGTGTTGTATACCTAAAATGTACCAATAAAAGAATTTTTTAAAAAGAAGTTTATTGCATGAATGTCCACATCACAAAAACATAAATTACTTAATGATATATCTCAAGGTCCTAGAAAAACTAGAGCAATCCAAATTCCAAACAGGTACAATGAAGAACATTACAAATGTCAGAACAGAAATCAATGAATTGGAGACCAAACAACAATGCAAAAATCAATGAACCAAGAAGTTTGTTCTTTAAATGAATAAAGAAAACCAACAAGTCCTAGCCAATTTAAATAAAGGAAAAGAGGAAGGCAATGAAATTAGAATCAATGCAATTAGAAATGGAAAATGTGAAATCACTATGGACACTGCTGAAAATTTAAAAAAGATTATTAAAATCTCCCTTGCAAACCTGTACACCAATAAATTAAATATTCAGAATAAATGGATGTATTCCTAGATACATATGAATTGTCAAAACTGAATAAAGATTTAAAAACCCTAAATAATCTAATAACAGGCAATGAAATTGAAACAGTAATAAGAAACATACCATTTAAGAATATCCCAGGTTTGGATGGATTCATTGCTAATCTACAAAAACTTCAGAGAATATCTAACAACAGTACTTTAACAACAGGTCTTTAATGAAATTGGAATGAAAAGCATACTACCAAAATCATTCTTGAGAACTCCCATTACCCTGATTTCAAAATCAGAGAAAGACACAACAGATATCTATCTAACTATCTATCTATCTATCTATCTATCTATCTATCTATCTATATATATATAGAGAGAGACAGAGACAGAGAAAAAACTTATTAAACAGTATCTTTAACGAATGTAGATGGAACAATCCTCAACAAGATAATGGCAACCAGAATGCTAAAATATTATCAAAAAGTTCATACATCATGATTAAGTAGCCTTCCTTCCAGGAATGCAAAGATGATTTGACATACATAAATCAATAAATTTTATTACACCACATAAAAAAGAGTAAGGACATAAGTTATGTGATCATCTCAGTAGACCTGGAAAAATCATTTGCTAAGCCCAACATCCACTTATGATAAAAGCCCTGACAAAAATATGTATAGAAGACCATACCTCAATCTGATAAAAATCCATTTAAGACAAACCTTCTGCTGACATCATCTTAAATGGGGAAAAATTGAAAGTTTTCCCTTTGCTCAGTAGGTATCGGTCTTGTCTGCAGGAGATACTCTCATACCTCTATTTGCTTTATATCCATTATTTTCCGCATACTTTTTCACTTAGAGTGTTGTATTGACATTTATATTTGTTTTTAATAAAAAGTTCTGTTTTTTTATTAATTTGTGTTTATTTTATTTGTGAAAAATAACCTATAAATTTTGTACAACAATCTATAAAAGCCTATTATGAGTACATTAGATATAATTTATGTATTTCTCAGAACTCAGTCATAGTCATACAAAATGAACACTTTTGGATACTGAGACTGAATAGGAAGGAAGTGCCAAGAGATCTGCAAAATAAAAAACTGAAAAGGAGAGAAATGTTAGCATATCAGAGAAGAAAAGTCTGTGTTATGAAATGGAAAGACAAAAAAAGATGTCTCCTTGTTGTCAACAATTCATAATACAGAAATGATAGAAATTGAAAGAAGAAAAAACTAAAAATTTTCCAAAAGTGTTTAATGATTATAATAACACTATGAGTGGTGTTGACAGAGTTCACCAATGTCTAACAAGGTATTGAGTATTCAAAAAGGAAGAAAAAATATTATTATAAAATATTTATGCACCTCTGGACTAAAAAATGTGGAATTCATTTGTTATTTATTCAGAACAAGGGAGTTCAAAAAGTCATTACAGTTTAGATTGGGTGAAATAGTCCAAATAGTTGAAAAATATGGGATAGCAAAATGCCAACCACAATGTTTATCATTGACATTGTCACCATTATGTTTAGTGGGTAGATGTTTTATTGAAATTATACCATCCACAGGAAAAAAAGAAAAGTCCAACACAATAGTATAAGTTATGTTATTAAAAAAGACAATGAGGCAAAAAGGATTCAGAAAGAGAATAGATAATATTGTACAGATTGTAATGTTGCATTGTGTACTAAATGTTTAAAACAGAAACACTTAACTTGCTGGGAGATAAAATAGGTAAAACTCTTGAGGTCATAGTTTCATAGAATATAGTGCCAAAGACCAACAAATGGGATGACATCAAGTTTAAAAGCTTCGGCAAAAAATAAAAATAAAATTAAAACCAATAGAGTAAAAAGACAACCTACAGAATGGGAAAAATTGTCAGCTGTTCCTCAGATCATGAATATCTAGAATATATCAAAAGCTAAAAAAAATAGACTCCCCTAAGTAAAAGTCCCAGTAAAAAAAAATGCTATTGAAATGAATGGACACTTTGCAGAAGTGCAAATGGCCAATAAATAAAAAGGAAATGTTTAATATCACTGACCATTAGAGATATGCAAATTAAAACAACACTGAGATTCCTTTTGACTCCAGAAAGAATTGGCATTTTCAATATATCAAATAATAACAAATGCTGGTGAGGCTGCAGGAGGAAAGGAACACTTTTTTATTATTGGTGGGAATTTAAATTGTACAGGCACTATGAAAATCAGTATTTAGATTTCCAAAAATACTGAAACTATAAATTCCATTTCACCAACCTATTTTCCTTCTAGGTATTTTGCTGAAAATGTTAGACACTGCTATATTTTGTGTTTTGATGTCTTCCCAAAGTTTCATGAGGTCATAAGTGGGACTTTTTCAAAGGTGGCTGGATCTAGAGTATGTGACACTGAAATTGATTCATGGTTCAATGTTAAGATCAAGGGCACTAGGATTTAGTGTGTAAGTGCTACTCACCCTAAATAGATTAGATACGATATGAGATAGAAAGAGTTGTGGTCATCCTTTGCTTGCTTTGATAACTTCTGCCTGCCATGAATTATTTCTCTTCTGCAATGCTTGTCTGCCATGCCTTCTTGCCTTAGAGCCAGCTGACATGGACTGAAACCTCTACAAACTATGAGCCAAACAAATCTTTCCTCTTTAACTTTGAGTGTCGGGTATTTTGTCTCAGCAACAAGAAAAGTAACTACAACAGACATCATATTACATTGGTACATGGATATCTATGTCTATAGCTGAAGAATTCAGCTAAATCTTGGAAGCTGCCTATATGTTCATGAAAAGATGAATGGACAAAGAAAATGCGGTGTGTGTACACAATAGAGTACTACTCTACAATAAGGAAGATAAACTTGAGCATTTGTAGGAAAACGAACGCATCTTGAAACCATATTATTGCAGATAGGTAAGTTAGTTAGAAATTATTATAAGGCAGTTAGACAAACCTGGGCCATCAGCATAGAAAAACAATTGAGGTACATTCACTGGTTAACAGCAGAAAAAGAGAAAAGGTATTACACTTACCTACTTCCCCTAGAGATAAATAGCAGTGATTGATATTCTAAATATACACCAATATCCCTAGTCCATTTCCTTGTAGAAATTTCTTGTATGTGAATTGTTTTCTCATTTGATCGCCATTTTATCAATATTGCCTGGGTGACTGTACCTGTAATCTTATTGGTTGATCATAGTTTTCTTCCCTCTCATGCCTACCTTGAAATTTGAGTCTTATTGTTTTGTCCCACTATGTACCTGCCTCACCTCATGGCTTTGCCCTATAAAACACCTTTGAAAAGTGGACTGAGCAGATAACTCACTTTCTGGTCTCCCTTCTGTCTCTCTTACACAAGGTTTTTTCTCTCAATAAATTTTTCCTACCCTTAACCCCCACTGTTCATAGAATTAATTCTTCAATTTTAGAGAACACGAACTCACATTTTGGATATCTAGCAGGTTGGGAGTTATAATATTTCCCTTGTTTGGATTATTTTTGCATATTTGGATACCATTTTTGCATTATTAGGTGTCCTATGTCTACAAGCCAGACAAACCAGCTTAAATATCACATGGTTTCTCTTATATGAAAAACTCAAATTATAAATAAAGGAGAAAATAAAAATAGATAAGAGGAAGTAGGGAAATGGATCTTTCTCAAATAGGAAGCTGATCAAGAGATGGAGAGACGAGTGGGGAGGGAAGGATCAGATATAAAAAAGGAATTAACATGTTATGTTCATGTACCAAGATGCAAAAGGAATGTAAATATTATGTACCCCAAATATGTACTAACAAAAATTCTTAAAATAAAAAATACATTCAGTCCATCTGTAGGAGTTGCTGAAATCTCAGTAGTCCCTGCATTGTTTTAGAGCCAAAAGGCAAGATCTCTGAGATTCAAAGCAAACTCATCCATGAGCCCTTGTAAAAAATAAGAAATAAGTTATATGTTTTCAAGGTACAATGTCAAGGAGTAAACATTCACATTCCAAAAAGAAGGAATAGGACAATAAGAAATAATTGGGCCAAAGCAAGACCAAAACCTAGCATAAAAATCATTAAGATCCATATTCCACATTCCACAGCTGGGGAACATGATGTGAACTGCAAAGATCTTGGGCCCCTATGGGCTTGGTGGTTGGCAGCCCATGTGGCCTCTCCCGTATTTGGACTCCACTTGCTGCCTGAAGATTTCCTTGGCAGAACTTCTAAATTATTGGCAGCTCCACTTTTCTGGGGTCTACAATTCAGGATTTGTCTCACTCACACAGCTACATGCATGACCCTGTCATGGTCCACTGGGAAAGAATCTGACCATTTCATTTATTTTGTCTTGGCTTCTAGAGCCTTCCTTTGAAATCTGGCTAGAAGGCTCCATGACCCAGTAACTCTTGCCTTCTGCATGCATGTGAAATCACACCATGGTCTGCGGCAAGCCTGAGTAGTACCAAGGGCCCCTTGGCTTCAGTGAACTCTAGGTGTCTGGATGGCTGAACTTGAAGGTATGCTTCTCTATCTGGTCCTGAGTGAGCAGAGAGCCCAAGTCTCTCTAATTTCAAAGCAAAGTATTTCAAAGAAGTTTACTCTTTTCAATCCTTGAGCCTTGACGGATAAGATTAGGTCAGTTCCTAAGGTACCTTCAAGCCATATTTCCTATTGTCCCAGTGTAAAGTACATAGTTTCTTTTAATGATGCTAATCTCTTCAGGGGCCACACTCTCCTTGGCCACAACATTAAACATGCTTATTTTCTATCCATACTTTAAGCTTTTCAAATATTTCTGCTCTGCTTTTCTGCTCTTGATTCTCAATGTAAATCTGACGGAAAGAAACCAACATTACCTATGTGGTAGCCTGAATGTTAGGTGGCCTTGAAATTTCCTCTGCCAGATTAATTAGTCCACCACCTTTATATTTTGTCTCATATAATCTTAGGACATGGACAGGAGTGTAGACAAGTTCTTTTCCAAAATATAACATTGAATGACCTAGAGTCCAATTCCTTATAGAGTCCTGATTCCCATCTGAAACTTCATGGGTGCACTTTTTACCACCTACATTCCTGTCAGCATTCTGGCTTTCTAAAGTTCCACCTAAATCACTCATCAAGGACTGCTGACAGTATTCTAGGTCTTCTCTAGCTCATATCTCCAAACCTTTCAAAACTTTTCCCACAAATTAGTCCCAAAGTCTTCTAAACCATGTGGTTGTTTATAGTCACAGTGATGACTCCATTTCTTGGTACCAATTTTCTGTTAGCCAGTTTACCATCACTGGTAAACATATATGTGTGTGTGTGTGTGTGTGTGTGTGTGTGTGTGTGTTAAAGAAGAAAATATTTATTTTGGTACACAGCTTCAGAAATTCTAATCTATGGGCAGGTGTCTCCATACCCAAAGCCTAGCACCCAGTGACCAATTTTCCATTCGGGCTTTATTTTTCCCCAGTACTGAGGATTAACCCCAATGCTTTCCAACTGAACTACATTTGGAGCCCGTTTTTATTTTCTTAGACAGGGTATTGCTAAGTCACCAAGTTGCCTGGGCTGGAGTGGAACTTGGAATATTCCTGACTCAGCCTCCCAAGGGCCTGGATTACACACATGAACCACCACATCCAGTTCTTTTTTCATTTAACCACCACATTGAGTGGTTCTCCACTGCAGCACATTCAGCTCTAGCATACTCTTCTCAAGGGCTGTGTGGTATTTGGTCATCTCCATACTGATGGGTCTTCAGATTATCTCCATCTATTCACTCTGCTCCAGTGTACATAGTTCTGAACTAGGCTTTGGCTGCTATGGGAATATTTCTGAAGAACCCCCTGAAGTCCACAACTGGCCCACATTCACTCACATAAGAGGCTACTGCCTGATTTTATGGGCTATTACTGAAAGACAGAAATGTGTGTGCCCAAGGGTGGTTTAAATATAGAGTTATCTACAAGCTCTTACCAGCTTTGGAGTGGGTTTGCAACATGGCTGATTTGAGGAAAGGAGGTTGTGTGGTTTCTGTTTTGTTTTGTTCTGCAGAATTGAAGGTTAAGCCCAGGAATTCATGCATGTTTACAAGAGGTCTACCCCTGAGGTACATTCTGGCTTTGTTTTTTCAAGATAGGATCACTCAAAGTTGCCCAGGCTGGGTTTGAATTTCTGATCTTTCTTCCTTAGCATCTCAAGAGTGCTGGAATTACAGGAGTGTGCCACCACACCTGGCATTTGTTCGATGCTGTTTCATTTTGTTTTGTGACAGAGTCTCACTAAATTGCCCAGGTTGTTTTCAAGATTTTTATCTTCTTGCCTCAGCCTCCCAAGTATCTGGGATTACAGGCATGCACCACCACAACCCGGCGGTGTCAGAAAAACCACAGCAATTCAAATGTGGTCACACTGGGAAAATGCTAACAGCTGGTAAGAAGGTCTGATCTCTGGAACCTCCATCTCTGGGGACCATCTGGGTTCTAGTTTTTATTTTTGCAATCAGGGCATGGCTCTCATTGTAACAAATTTTATTACAGTGCCCCTAAGTTGGCCTGGCTTTCCATAGCCGTAGGAAGTGAATTTAGTCATTCAGCTCTCCCTGGAGCCCCCAAAATAAGAATTAGAGCCTATTTCTTTTAAGGCCATAACCAAGGCAGCCACTTTCTCTTGGTCTCTGCTTTCTTCCCTTGGGCTCCTGCTGGTATCAATTATAAAATATTGGGGAGACAATTCTCATTAAAGTATCAAGTGAGCTACATAGAGCAAAAACCATCTTTCATAGCTTTTTCCTAATTCTGAAACTGACTGAGTAGCCAACTTGTCTTTAAAAATAATCTGTCTTTCAAATCAGAAGCCAGGAATGACTGTTTTATCAGTGCCTCTTATGAACAATGTAAGAAGGCAGAGGGCTTCTCATCTTTTTCTTGATGAAGAGTTGACAATTTAAAATAACTGAAGGGCTTATTTCTTACACTTCTTAGACCTTCAAAAATACATGTCTGAAGATGTCTCCGATCCCAATCTGTCATACAGTCAGTAAACTAGTAGGGATCTTGTGTAGGGACTGCTTGGGCTCCAACAGGAACCAGGTAATTCCCTGACTGCCTGTCTTCTGCCATTCTAAATTAACAATAGGATATTCATCTTCAAATATAATAGCAGCTAGAAATGCTGTTTGTCTCTCATTACAAGTCAATATTTGATTTAAGAGTAACATTACATCTATCTACCATAGTTCATATGTCTGAGTAAGTCCACTAAAGACCTCATGCACATATCAGGGTCACCTGAAAACTTTTCCAGATCTTGTTTGATCTGCTTTAGGTCACTGAGAGAAAAGGACACATGGACAAGGGCAAGGCCAAATACTCCATTCATCTCCTATAAGGGATACTGTCCTTGAGAGGCTTGAACAAAATCAGAAAAGGATGGATATAGCCCAGTAGAGGGCTATAATTAAGGTTGGCTTGGAAGCTTTGCCCTTCGAGTCTGGAAGCTAAGTGAGGACAACCTTGAGACAAGAAATAGTGGATGTGGCTTTGATTAAGATTGCCTTTTAAACCTCATCCTTAGGATTGAAAGAACAAGGGAGAAGAACCACAGACTCAGTAATAATAGATGCATCAAACTGTGTATTAAGGGGCAGAGGTATCTGGTTTTCCTGTGGCTTACATTTACACTCTGAACACATGTAAGGAGTCTCTCTTAATGCAAAGGAAGTCTGAACATAAGGTAATTCTGACCATCCTCTCACTCTCTTACAGTACAATTCTAGCTATGAAATAGTATTGCAGATAGATATGTTAATTAGATATCTGGTGTGAAGTTAGACAGAACCAGTCCTCCAGGAGCCAACACAGCAAGGAATCAACATTGGAGGACAATCAAGACACATTCACTGAAGGCCAAAATTGTAAAAGGAGAGAAACTACAAACCCTTGTGCTTGATATTCTAAATAGGTTTTGATCTCCTGGGTGGGGGATCAAGGTCTTAACCCAGCCTCTCCAGGAAATATTCCTGACCCCCATTATTATGAAAAATCCTTGTAAGCTTGCTACATGACTTGCTCCCCCATTTGACCCCAATTTAATCAATATTACCTGGGTGACTGTACTTGTGATCTTATTGGTTGGTCATGGTTTTGTCCCACCTCATATCCATTTTGTAAACTTCCATTGGGTCTTATAGTTTTGTCCCACTTTGTACCCGCCTCACCACATGGCTTTGCTGTATGAAACATCTTTGAAAGGTGGAGTAGGTAGGCAACCCACTTTCCGGTCCCCCTTCTGTCTCTCCTAGGCAGAAGCTTTCTTTCTCCCAATACATTTTTCCTACCCTTAACCTCTTTTGTTCTTAGAATTCATTCTTTGATTTTAGAGAACATGAACTCACATTTTGGGTATCTAGTAGGTTTGGCAGTTACATCTCTTCCCCCTATATCATTCCAGAGGTCTTCCACCAAGATTACTGGTCGGAGGTAAGAGTTTGCTTTTGTTCCATAATTTCTAACTTTGCTTTTTTTTGCTTCACAGATTGTAACTTTTGTTTCATGGGGTCAGGACATTTGTTTCACAGATTGTGGTTTTTGTTTCATATAAATTCTGGCCTTTGTTTTGGCTTTTGTTTCAAAAGTGTCTTAATTTTAAGTTGTGTATTTTAAATGTTTGCAAATTTCTTGTTTTTCTTATGCATTGTATTTTGTTAAAGTTACACTTTATTCTTGTTTTGTATGTGTTACATTTGGATTTAGTTGCATAAAAATGTTGTAAAATGGGTCTCTTAGGAAATCTTCTTAAATAAAGACAGTTCAGGCTTTTATCTGTCCCTTATAGAATGTCAAACAGTGGTTACTCTGCCAGCTAGTAATTGCCTTTAGGCCAGCTGCCACGCTAAAAGTTGAGGACAGGTTCCTCCAGTTGTCCTCTGTTGAATCCCCACTCCCATTGACACCAATGGTGGGTGGAATATTGAACAGATAGGCAATTGGGTTCCTTTGAAAGACAGATCTCTGATTGGTTGGAACTAGCAGAAACTGAGGTGACAACTGAAGGATCACGACCAGGGGTACCCTCTGGTGGATACTCAAAGGTCCCTCAAAAGAAACTAGCTCCTGACAACATGTCCACTTAATTAGCAGAAAATCTCCATTCTTGTCCCTATCTGGACTCCTCAGTGAGGTGAAAGGGGAACTCTATCAGTGACAATCAGATATCCTCTGACTCAGAGTGATCTAAAATAACAAGGACAAGCCATAGTAGAAAGTGCCCACGCCACCCTCAAACATCAATTGCTTAAACAATCAAAAGAAAATCAGCCGCCTCCACAAGCCCATTTAGATTTATTTGTTTTTGAACTTTATTTTTAAAATCCTGTAGCAGGCTTCACACAGCCGCCTGCTATGCTCCATTGGCATACAGATGCCATGACTAAGACTCAGAAAGTACAAATCCTTTGGAAAGATGTCCAAACAGGTAAGTGGAGTGGCTCCACTGCCTTAATAACTTGGGGGAAAGGTTTTTCCTGTGTCCTGACAGATAATGATGAAACCTTTGGCTGCCCTCCTGGAATGTGAGACTGTGGGTCATGCTGGTGGAACCACCAACATCTCAGAAAATGGGTGATAGTACCCTAGCTGAGAGTGATGAGCCAGCTGCACCTGAGTGACCCACTTCATCAGGGATGACCAACAAATCCACAGCAGGGTCCAGGACTGAGATGATGCCCCCAGAGGAAGAATAAATATAGATTTATAAAAAAGGGGAGGACAACTTAAAACTGTTCTTTTTACATTTACAGGTATAAAAGCACTTGCATTCCTTCTGATTCTAACTAATCTCAAAAGATCTCTGTTAATTGACTACAAAAGTTTTTGACCAGTTTTATATATAATTATAAACCTAAAATCATAAAAAGAATATTATAAATCAATTTGGCCAAACATATTTGAGTGCACTCTAGTTTTATAAATTGTCTTATATGTTTGTCTGTTGCCTGTTTGTCCATTTGTACAGTTGAGCTCAAATTATTTTTTGTTTCCTTTTCACCTTTTGAATTTTTTTCTTAAAAGATATTCACCTATTATTAAATTGCTTTACAGATTAATGTTATTAATTTAAAGGTATGCCCTGCTTCCCTGAAGTTGCTAACTGATCAAAGTGCCATCAAGATTTATTTTACAAAAGTAATGTGTATTGTCACCTACTTGGAATAAACAAATTGCAATAAGCAGTTATAAAAATAAAAGGATATATATATATATATATTTTTTATTTGTTTGTCAAAGTAAATGGAGACTGTGGGTACTCCCTTTGGTGAATAAAGAAGTGGCTGCCCAGAAAATAATTATTTTTGTCTTAATTCACTAAAGGGACCCCTCATAGTAATTTTCATAATCTTATGGGAGACACACCACAACAAATATTGTCTCAATATGTAATTATAAAATGTTTACATTTGTTAAGCTCTAAATATGTTATTATAAAATGTTTACATTGGTTGAGATTTAAATATTTTATTGTAATATGTCTACATCGATCATCTTCAAAAGATTACTTTCTGTGGCATAAACAAAAGAGTCTTATTAGAAAGATGCTTTTGGTACCAAACTACATTGACAAACATAAGACTTTATATAATTGTGATATTTATTACTGCTCCTTCTCTGGTGTACAAAATGTATTCATGCCCTCTAACTGTATGGGTCTTCCAACATATTGTTTATGGTAATAACCTTTTGATTCAGATATTTGCCTTTCTCTTATGCTCCAACCACGTATGATAATAGGCACACTTGTAGGCTGATACATTTTCCTTAGATGACATCCTATAAAAAGATAGTTACTTAGGGATTCAACCACACAAACAATCATGTTTGGTAATAATAATAGTCTTTTAACTATATTTTTATTCCAAAATGCTTAATGTCCAGGTAAAATTATAATAGTTGAGTTCACAACTCCTCTTACAATGCTAATGTTATTGATTTTCTCTTCTGGGTGTTCATCAACCAAAGTTTAGAGACCAGAACTGAAAAGGTATTTGGGCTAAAAAGACAATATTTGGGCCCTGGCCCTCCAAGGTCAACAACAACAAAAAGATCCAGTACAGAAGGTAAAATTCTCCAAGATCCTGCATCTTTGGTGAGTCACCCAAGCTCCTGAGCAGGGAGGTTGCTGAACACCAAAAGAGTAAAGATCCAACAAAAGTGTGCCAAAGTAATGTCACCTGGATGAAAGAATCTCCCATGCTTTCACAGAAAGCAACATGGTCAAGGAAGGCTGTGACATATCCTGTTGGCTGACACTGACAGAGGCACTAAGAGAATTTATGCATGGTTCCAAGACAGTCCCTGAAGAGACTCAATTGACCTTGTTAGATAGCAAGATGTTAATTTTATTTTTTTAAAATTTTATTTTATTGGTACAATTTAGGTATACAATATAATGAGACCCATCATTGGAAATTTGCACCTTTATATAATCTCTCTTGGTTCTTATTTTTTCCCCTTGCCCTGCTTTCCATTCAACCCCTCTATTGCTCCCTATTTACAAAGACTTTGTTTCCATTTTTTCATTTTTTCATATTAATTCCATTCCCTTCTTTCCTTTCCCCTACCCCTCCCATTTCCCCTTCCCCTTTGCCACTTTTCTTCCTATTTCACATTATTATACTATTTAGTCCTTATTTACACTTTCAGTTTCTCACACCAGAGAAACTATTCATTATTTACACATGTGTGTCCTCTTTATTTCACTTAAGAATATCGCCTCAATATGCATCCATTTAGCTATACATATCTCTAATTTCTCATTTTTTATGGCTGAGTAGTACTCCATTTAATTAAAAGCCCACATTTTCTTTATCCAGTCTCCAGTTGATGGACATTTGGGCTGTTTCCAAGTTTTAGTTATTACAAATCGTGCTGCTATGAACATGGGTGCACATATATCACTGTGGTATGATTCTTTTAATTCTTTGGGAAGATAGAAAGCAGGGAAAGAGCTGGGTTGATGCTAATTTTATTTACTAGAGGTCTCACCATAACTTGATCTTAAACACACAGTAGAAAAGAATAACTAAAGATAATATTTATTTGAGTTCAACAAGAGTTTTAAGGTTTTTAGACAAAATTGTTTTAAAAATTATTATTATTAGAGTTTTAATCCTTTTACAGCCAATTTAAGAGAAATTATGCTTATTACAAACAGCTAAGCCAATCAAACACACTGCAGATCCTTAAATATATAGGGATAAGCCATTGTTGGGTGTGCTCACTTTTCCTAAAAATACCCTTACATGAAACAAAAAGAATGGGAGATATGTTGGGAGCAATTCTACATCAATTTGGAGAAAAATCATTTCATTAGGCCTAGTTTTTCTGCCTACAGGCCAGCTATGTGATTTTGAGACAAAATTCCATTTTGGCCTTCAGTCACAGCTAAGACCTCAATGGTATGGTGATGCTGTGATGCTCCAGGACAAGATTACACCAGTTGAAGACATCCTGGGAGGAACAATATCTTCATCTATTCAGTTCCTCATTGTTCTTGAATTTCCACTGCTCGCAAGTCATTTGTTACACTTTGTTTATCCTGATGTACTGAACTCTCTGTAAATCATTTGTTACATTTGTTTTTTCTGATGTACTGAATAAAAGTTGTGGTAAGCTCAGAGGCTTTCTTTTTTGCCACCCAGAGCAGCACTGATCAGGTCCAAAGCTCAGCTTCTTCTCAAAGTCTCATTTTTTTCCTACCTTTTGTGTATAATAAATCAATTCACCTTGTGCTGTCATGGCATGAAAGAGAATAGGACTTACTGCAGAGGTTCTAGTAACATTCCCCTTCCCTGTTCCCTACAGAATGTTATTAATTGCACTAACTCTCCACATCCAATTTCCCAAAACTCTCCTTTTCCCACCACTGGAAGAAAATCCAAACTCCCAAATGTATGAGAAGTTCTCCTCCAGTGTCTTCTCTCTCCATACATTCTATAGAGATTCCAGAAGCTGATGGAAGAGAGTAGATTGGGCAGATGGCAGCTGGAAGAACAGAATTCTCAAACTTAATCTGGAGACTCCAACTCAAGTTGGAACCTCAAACTGCCATGCTATCTATGAGCTCTGCTTCCCTATTGGCCACCACCTGTCTCCCATCCCTTCTTCTCCCTATATCACTTCTTGGAATGACTTGAGAAAACCCTTGGAGTCTTTTTGAAAAATATTTGGCAGGAATAGTAAAGGACAAGTTCCAGGTGCAAGGCTGCCCCTGGAGGTAAGGCAGCTCTAGCTGGTCAGGATGAAGAAAAAGTTGAAATTAAACAGCACCATGGTCCTTGTTCTACCTGCCATTCACACTTTATCACTTGAAAGGCAGGCTTCTGTGTTTGTTGCTTTCTTTCTGTGGTTGGCAGAGGTGGTGAGCCAGGAATCTATCTTAGCAGAAATCCTAGTAAGTCTCCACATGATACAGGGAGCCAAAAGTTTACAGGGTTTGCAGGATCCCAGTGTTGAGGTTCTCAGTGTGAGTCTGAAAGCCAGCCTCCCCTTCATGACTGGCTGGCTAGAGATGTCTTCATGGGCAAAACCCTTGAATGTACAACATTTCTTCTTAGGGAGTGTGGTAGGGCCAATGTGCAGGACATGTGGAGGCCAGTACCATAGTAGCTGATTTAGCCAATCTTCCATCTATTCATTCATCCCTCAGCAAAGTTTTCAATACCTGTCACATGCCACACCCTGCTCCAGGTGCTAAAAGTCAAACAGTTAAGAAGACAACAGATTGACCCTTCATGGAGCTGGCATAGAGGTGTCAGAGATGCTTCCTCAAAAATTCTCTCTGAAAAGTTTCTGGGGACCTGACAACTGATAAGTCACACACAAAATGGCAGAGATAACTTCCTCACCAGTGGTGATCAGGCTTTGCATGTTTATTTGCTACTCAGGAAATTTAAAGCCAAAAATGATGGGATCCATGGTGCCAATGTAGACTCACACATTTCAAGGGATAGGGGTTGAAGTTGTCCTTTTACAGAGAAAAGCAGTGAGAAGCAGCTAAGGAGGAGAATGAGGGAGGCCAAAGGCAGCATATGATTGTGGTCTTCAGCACCATACAACCTCCAAATGTCATGTAATGTTTAAAGTACAATGTCATGTATAGTTTTAAAAACCCAAGCAAAACATATTTTGTATAAGTCCATTTATATGAAGCACTCAGAAGAAAAGTCCATAGAGACAGAAATTAGATTTGTATATTTTGGGGCTGGGATAAGGGAAACAGGGTGTATCTGCTTCCTAAATACAGGGTTCTTTGGGAAAGAAACAAATATGTCTGCAACTACATAGTGATATAGGCACAACCATGTAAATGAACTAGGTAGCACTGAACAGTACAGGTTACAATGATCCACTTTACGTTATGTGAATTTCATCTTCATTCAATGGTGCACAGTAAACAGTTTGAGATTCACAGCCACAGTATGAATCTCCTCCTCCACTCACTGGTGCTGTGAGTCTCAGGTAGCTAATGCCATTGCCTGGCCTTGGTTTTCATCTATAAAATGGGCATGACCCTGTACCCATGACCTGGGGCTATGGATAGGGACACACCTATATAAAAGCCTTTAGCACAGAACATGGAGCACAGAGAGTTGACAAATGCAGACTGTGCTTCTTTTGGGTAAGGGAGAAGTCACTCAGCATGAGATGTAGCCTGGCAGGCAGAACTCCAGAAGGTCCTTGAGTCAATTTCCCCTTTGAACCCCCAGCTTCTATATATACACCAAAGAAGGGGCTTGATTATTGTTGATCCAGCTCTAAGTTCTGCAACTTTATTCATAACAGAAAGCAATACAGCACAGAGCTTTGGAAGAACCACAGCAGCATGGAAGGAAGACTACAGAAATAACTTTTGCATGGAGTAGCAACAAGGTAGGGGGAAGGATGCTGTTTCACAACATGTTTCTCAGAGGCAGGAAGTGAGGGGCCATTCTCTACAGAGCTAGGGCACTTGATGATCCTGCAATCCTTTATTTTATTCCTCCTCCCTCATTCCACTGTGCGGGGCAGAAAGCAAACCTGGTATGTTGGGGGTATTCTGCTCAAACCCATTTTCTGGGGTGTGAGGTCAATGTCCTCAGGAGCCACTGGGCTGGAAATGGAGAAGTTCTGAAGGATGGTGGTGAAGAAGAGGAACAGTTCAGCGCGGGCTATGCCTTCTCCAAGGCAAATACGCTTCCCTGTGGACAAAGAAGTTCAGAGGTGTGGGCCAGGGTGATATTCTTTGCCCTGTACATCCCTAAGCCCAGACACCTGTGGCCATTGCACAGAAATGACCTTTAGTCTGCAATTTGCGGTGGACTTGGAGGAGGTTCCCGATCCTTCTGACACTGGGTAGAAATCTTTAGATGCATATTCCACATTTGCTTCTCTAGGAGATACAGTAGTTTGTAATTCTGTTAGATTTCCAAAGGGTTCAGGGGCCCCATAGGAGATAAGGACCCATTTGTGTGTATGTGTAAGTACAAAATTCTGTGCGTATTTATGACTTAACAATTTCGGTGTTGTTCATTTCTGTTATGAGGAGAATATTATCAATCTCCTGGGGCTATTGTGAAGGTTAAGTTACTATTCATAAGAACTCATACTAATACCCAGCTCATATTAAATAATCTATACTGTAGTAAATGTTTTGTGTTTTTTCTGGGTGGTAGGTGTTTCTGGCACTATATACCGCCCCCCCCATATCTGTCACTGTGTGTCTCTGTGTAGCAGTCTGTCTCATTCTATCTCTGTCTTTCTGTCTATCTGTCTCTCTTGCTCACTCTCTCTCTCTCTCTCTCTCTCTCTCTTCCCTTTTCCCACCTTCCACCCACCTTCCATCCCTCCCCTTTCTCTACCTCAAGTTCTCTGTTTTTTAATATATCCAGAATTTAGAAGATATGAGCTTAGAAGTACTCAGGGAGGGCCCTAAACTGGTTTTTCTACTGGATAATTTCTATAAACAGATTTCTCCAAAACAACCTGCTGCCTTGTCCAGAACCCTCTCCATCCCTGGGACTATATACTTGGGTGCTCTTTGATATCTCCTTGGCTCTTACACACCTATGGACATGTTTATCTTTTTTTCTTGCCATAGTAGGCTGCATTTTTCTTTGCCTGTATGTATCAGGCCCTGTTTCTTTGTCTTTCATTTCCCTCTTCTCTTTTCTACTTTCTGTCCTCTAAACTCCCTGTCTATTTGGATCTGATTCACTCTCATTCGTTCTGTCTGTCTGTCTCTCTCTCTCTGTCTGTCTCTCTCTCACTCTCTCTCTCTTGCTCTTCTTCTCAGTTTTCACTATTGCTAATGTATATGTCCCTGTCCTTACTTACAAGTGCAAATAAGGCAAAAGCATAGGTTAACCAACAAGCTCTTTCTGTATGGCAATTCTTTTTCTTGTGTATAACTACTGAGTGCCTATGTTGCTGGGTAGAGCTCTCAATCTTTACTGGTTCAGGTTATTATCCAGTCATAAATGATTTCTCTGCTAAAATAAACTCTACTACATTGACTGTCCCTAAAGTTGCTTTTAACAATGCACAATAGAAATTAGGAAGGAAAGTTACTCAGATTGTCCTCTCTGCTCGCAACCCCTCTAAGCATTTTAGTTCTGCTTGGGTTCAGCTTTTTCAGCCAGGCCCAGATTTATACAGTCCTAATTGAAGAGAAGAGAAGAAAAGCACACCAAGCACATAAATATATGCTAAATGAACCAATGAATAAACTAACATAAATGCTAACTGAATGAATTACATTAGCAGAGGAGTACAAATTCTCCCTGTTCTATGGAAATGGCCAGAGAGAACAGGGTACTGCTAGGAACGTAGATAAGAAAGCGGTCAAATAGGTTGCCAATATCTACATAGTTATTTCCTTTATCTCTGCATTTCCTGGCAAAAGCCAATGGAGGAAGAAAAGAGATGCAGAAGGAGGACATCATGTGCGCCTACTCTATATCCATTATCCAATATCCTGCCATCAGTGTACAGCAAGGACTTCATCCCTGCCCAAAGAATCAACCTGATTTCTAGAAAATCGGTTGAGATGGTTGGTCTAAGATTATTGACCTTTCATCCCCCTTGAAACCACAGAGACTGGTTTGGGGATGGGCAACACACACAATGTTGTTCAAAGAGACCATAAATTCCAAGCCTGGTGAAGGAGGTGGCTACCCAGAAGTACAATGTGAATATGGGCAGTCCCAGAGTACTGCTGGCATTTTGCCATGTGGCATTGTTAAGGAAGTGTGGAGGGTTTGAGATACCCAAAAGCATGAGAAAATGGTATCCTTTCTTGGTGAGATGGCTTGAATTGTGGGCTCAAACCTCCTCTGAAGACTACTTATTTCGAGGTTTTTATAATATGAGTCAATAAATCCCCCTCGTTGTCTAAAGTACAATAAAAGCATTTTTCTGCCATTTGTGAAAAAATCCTAATTAATACAATCAATCTTCTTTTCTCCATGCTGGATGGAATGCTGCAAATTTTCTGACTTGGAAATAAAATCTAACTGAAGTCAGTGTCTGAGACTATCATAGATGTCAGATTATGATGTAGAAAATGAACTTTTAAAACATTTTGAAAGACATCGATACAATTAGATATTAGTTACCAGTGGCACACATTCTATTCTGATTGATTTTCTGTAAAATCCTATAGAATATTTTTAGTTTGAGTGGTTCATTACTTTAAATATGTTGCTTTAGCAAATTACCAGAAACATTATATAAAGTATTAAGAACTATTCAGGTAGTATTTCAAAGGGTTTTACACCACATTAAAAGCAAGAAACAGTAGATTTGACTAAGAAATTTAAAACATGCATTTCAAATAACACTATGAATTCTTGGAATCCAAGAGACAACTCCATACATGACCAGAAACAGAAATTATTTGTTTCCATAACTAAGATTTTAAGTTAAAAGGTAGAGAAGAGAATGTCTAGCTCTGAAGATAAAGAGTATAAGCATGAATATTAAGAGGAGAAAAAAACCAAGTAAGCTTTTACAAATACATATAAAACTTTACCATGAAGATGTAGAACTAAAAAAGATTGTATTCAAAATTTGGAGGAACAATAACTGCAAGAATTTTGGATTTTGCATAATTCAGATATTAATTCTACATCTGATCATGGTCAAACTGCTATGTTTGGCACACATGAGGGACATAAATTGTAATTCATCTGCAACAAAGTCATATTTTTTTTACTATATTTAGTCATATAACATATTTGATTCATAGTTTTCTTCCAATAAGAGAGTCTTTGAAATTGAAAATATATGTTTTAAATGTACAGGAAGTTAAATTACAAGAACTAAAAACCTGATAGCTGTTTCTTGGCTATATGTACCAGGAAATATATATGTTTATAGCTGTATGCACACCCTCTTTCTTTATCATTGTCCTATCGAGAGATATTAAAGTAAAAGTGTCTTCAACCAGCAATATTTGACCACATAACTGGAAGGAAGTAAAGGTAAATGCAAGAAGAGATTAAGAAATAAACTGGTTTGAAGCTCTGTTGTGCCTTGTGTATTTTTTGATGCCTAGTGCAGATTTATGTATTTTTTATTTTTTATTTTTTTAGTTCTTTTATTGGTACATTTTAGGTACACAATTCGTTTACATTTATCATTGGGTGTTTGTACCTGTACATGATATATCTTGCTTCAGATTTAGATGTACCTGGAAAGATTTCCATTTAAATAATGTTGGACATGTGGTGGCCCAGATGGCAGCACAAATAAATATGAATTGTTTCCTCAGCTAAAAAACAAAACAAAACAATCCAGAGTGCAGAATGAGGACCTGGGCAAATGAATGTATCAAGACCTTCCCCAGCTCCTCAGTGCTCCATAGTAAATCCAAAGCCCTCCTCCAGCATTTCAGGCCATGCCAAACTGAGCTCCTCACCGTGTGTCCTTTCCTAAGCTACATACCAGAGCTTTTTACTTTCTGAAATGCACCATGAAGACTGCACCTTCAGTCTCCTGGCCTTTGGGGTTACCTCTGCCTAGAATGCTCTTCCCAGTGGCTGATCAATACTCACAAATGAGGCAACCCACTTTCTAGTCCCCCTTCTGTCTCTCTTAGGCAGAAGCTTTCTTTCTCCCAATAAATTTTTCCTACTCTTAACATCCATTGTTCCTAGAATTAATTCTTTGATTTTAGAGAACATGAACTTGTGTTTCAGATATCTAGTAGGATTAGGAGTTACATCTCTTCCCCCATGTCATTTTGGAGGTCTTCCACTGAGATTACTAGTCAGAGAATTCATCAGTGAAGACACTGGGACCTCGGCTTTTCTTTGTTGCATGATAAATGTGGTGTAGTAGAATTTAGAAACACTGAAGCTCTGCACATCTTTCAAACAGATCCAAGGCCTGGACCTCAACAACATTTGACCTATGTTTAAAGAAAATCATTTGAGCCCTGGCCACCTGGAGCCCCACTCCATCCACCCTGTGCCAATCCCACCAGTGACTAGCTAAGCCACATGGGCACCTGCAGTCCACCCTCCCCTTTGGCCTCCTGGCTGTGCCTCCACCTGGTTCTACATTCCAAAGGCATGGGAGGCATAAAAGCCATTGTCCTGAGGTCCAGAAGATAGAGCAGAAGTTAAAAACAGAGGGCCTCTCTCAGACTCCTTGATGAAAACTGAAGCCCACTGGAAAAGTGAAGAGAATCTCTGCAATAAAGGCACATCAGACCACCATGCTTGTTAAGTTGGAGGGATCATCATTTCCCATTGGAACTTGGTCTATATTCAGGGGAAAGACAGCTGGAACCTGCAGTAGAAACTTGCAGAGTTCAACCTTGCGTGAGGACAGGGAGCTCAACTTGTGACTTGCAGCCAGAAATCTGACTGAATCTCATGGGTCTGTGCCTGGCTTGCTGAGATTCATTGACTTATACTAGCACACTGCTGCCCATGTTGTCTATTGTGACAGCAGAGACATACCCGGAAGGAGGCCCTTCATTTTTATTTTTTTTTGTTAGTTTCAAAATTATTATTATATTTTTGCTCTTATTTTTAATTTTTTTTCTTTTTCTACTCTTCAAATTATAGTTTTTCTCTTTATGCTTTTGTTTCTCTTTTCTTTCTATCTCTCTCTCTCACTCACTCTCTTGCTGTCCCACATTGTTCATCTCCCATGTTGTTTCTGTTCTGGCCCTAATTCAGATGTCTTCTTTATTTTTCTTTTCCTCTCTTTTTCCTTCTCTCACCTGTATCCTCTGGCCTCACTGCTGACCTTCACCTATCCTTCTACCTATCGCTACCTCCCTCAACTCCTTCTAACTCCCCATCCAGAAGGGTAAATTGCTATATTCAAGAGTTTATTCACTATAAACATATGTTGGGCTGGTCCTTGATTTTTATTTCATTCACACTGTTAAAGGTGACAGATTAATAACTACCACAAATTCTCATTTTCTAGGATTTACTTGATGCTATGGTGTTGCTGATTGTATCACTTGGGCTAATGTGCTGTGATTGATCTAATCAGTTATCCTCCCTGATATAATGAAAATGAGATAGCCTCAGAATCACTAGAGACTTAAAATCTAAAAACCATGTATATCTGGAAGACACCTCTGAGAAGCAATCATTCCACAAGGGCTCTAAACACAAGCAACAAAGATACTTACAATAAGCAATTTCAAAGAATCAACCCAGAAACTAAACCAAGGACAGTACAAAAAACAAAAATGAGAAGACATAATCAAGCCACAAACTCAGACTTCCACCCCACCAAAGGCAAATTCTGGGGGAAAGGAGGTGGAAAAGTCTGATAATCAACCACCTGGACACCCTGAACTGATAGCACAGGAAGTAACAAAACAGATGAGTGAGGCCCTAGAAAAATTCAGAGCAGAAATAATTTCCCAGATAACTACAGAGATGGTGAGCAGAGTGAAAGCCATGATTAGAGGCTCTAGAACAGAAACAGATAAAAAGATAGATGAGCTCAGAACAATGCTGGAAGCCATGAATGCCCAGCAGAAGGAAGAAATAGAAACCACAATTGCCCAACATAATAAAGAAATGGAAATCCATGAACAGATTTAAACAGATATCCAGGAGATTAAAAACTCCATTAAGTGTTCACAGCAGGTTAAAGGAATGTGCAGATAGAATATGAGATATAGAAGACAAGATTTCAGTTAATGACCATTAAAACAGAGATTTCTTCAAAATAGTAATGGACCACAAAAATCAGTCCTGAAGCTGTGAGAGGATGCAAAGAAGAATAACATAAGACGGATAGGAGTCCATGGAATAGCAGAAGAAAATACACTTGACATAAAAAACTGTTCATAGAAGTAATAGTAGAAAACTTCCCAGAAAGAGGTAGAGAGATGCACATACGAACAAGGGAGGCACATAGAATACCAACTAGCCACAATCAAAAAAAATCTGCACGAGACATATGATAGTTAACATTCCAGAAACCCAAAAGAAGAACAAAATCCTACAAGCAGTTAGAGCAAACAACCAAATCACATACAAAGTAAAGCCCATCAGAATCACAACAGACTTCTCAAAAAACCCCCTCAAATCAAGGAGAGCCTGGAGTGAAGTATTTCAAGCCCTAAAAGAAAATAACTTCCAACCTAGACTGCAAAATTATCTTTCAAAATCGATGGGGAAATTAGATATTTCCATGACAAAGAACACCTGAGAAATTTCATGAACACCAAAAGAGCAGTGCAAAGAATTCTAACCATTATCCTAGTAAAAGACAATGAAGCTCACAACTCCATGAGTCCCAACACAGGGAAGCCATCAGGGAAGGCAAGAAACTAAAGGAAAAGGGGGAAAAATAAAAAAACAAAAGACCCAACAACAGTAAAACATCATGACAAGGATGAGTCAATATCTGTCAATTATAACCATTAATGTTAATGACCTCAATTCACCAATCAAAAGAAATAGACTGGCAGAATAGATTAAGAAGCAAAATCCAACAATATGCTGCATACAAGAAACACACCTACCTCAAAAAAAATTCATAGACTGAAAGTAAAAGTTCTCCATGTCACAGGAACCCAGAAAAAAGCAGGGGTAGCAATCTTATTTGCAGACAAAGTAGATTTCAAACCAAAACTAATTCAAAGAGAAAAAGAAGGTCACTGCATCTTTGTGAAGGGGCCAATCCAAGAGGAAGAGATGACAATCCTAAATATATATGCACCAAATACGAATGCTCCCAGCTATACAAAACAAATATTAATGGACCTGAAAAACCAAATAAGCACTAATACAACTGTCGTGGGTGAACTCAATACCCCACTATCACAAATAGATCGTCTAGACAAAAAATCAACAACAAAACTCTAGAACTGAACCAAGCTATTTAACAAATGGACTTAATAGATGTTTACAGAGTATTCCACCCCACAAAATCAGAATATACATTCTTTTTGGCTGCACACGGGGTATTCTCCAAAATAGAACACATGCTAGCTCATAGGACATATCTAAGTAAATGTGAAAGAATTGAAGTTACCCCCTGTATATTATCAGACCATAGTGCAATAAAATTGGAGATCAATAACATAAGAAACTGCAAAACCCCCACAAACACAGGGAAACCATATAACACCCTTCTGAACAACAAATGGATCACAGAGAAAATTAAAGAAGAAATGAGACAGTATCTACAAGTAAATGGTAATGCCAGTACAGCATACAGGAATCTATGGGACATAACAAAAGCAGTTCTATGAGGGAAATTCATAGCAGTGAATGACCATATTAGGAAAACAGAGAGAGAGAGAGAGCTCAAATAAACAACCTAATGCTGAACCTGAAGCTTCTAGCAAAAGTGCATAACCAACCCAAAGCTCATGCAAGAGAGGAAATCATAAAGATCAGAGCAGAAATCAATGCAATGGAGAGTAAGAGAATGACACAAAAAAAATCAATGAATCAAAGAGTTGGTTTCTTGAAAGAATAAATAAAACTGATAAATCTTGAGGCAAGCTTGTGAGAAAAAGGAGAGAAAAGGCTCAAATCCATGCAATTAAAAAAAATGTGAAGTCACAACAGATCAAGCACAAACCCAGAGGATCTTCCATACCTACTTTGAGAACCTGAAATCTAGTAAAATGGAAAACAGAAGAAATGGACAGATTCTGAGATACATATGAATTCCCAAAATTATAGAAGATATAGAAATTCCAAACACCCCAATTACAATGAGTGAAATTGAAAATGTAATAAAAAATTAACCAACAAGGAAAAGCCCGGGTCCTGATGGCTTCACTGCTGAATTCAATAAAACGTTTAAAGAATAACTAGGCTGGGATTTAGTTCAGTGCCACTGTGCCTGATTCTCGAGTACAAGGTCCTGAGTTCGATCCCAAGACACACACACACACACACACACACACACACAGAAGAAGAAATATCACCCTTAGTCTTTAAACTCATCAAGGAAATTGAAAGGGAATCAATACTTCCAAATTCATTCCTGGAAGGAAGTGTTACTTTGATTCCAAAACCAGGGAAAGACCCAACCCAATAAGAGAACTACAGGACAATATCCCTAAAGAACATAGATGCAAAAATCCTCAACAATATACAGGCAAAGAGAATACAGAGGGTTATCAAGAAGTTCACACTCCATGACCAAGTCAGATTTATCCTAGCAATGCAGGATTCTTCAAAATACACAAATCAATAAATGTAATACACGAAATTAACAGAGCCAAGGACAAAAAACATATTATCATCTCAATAGATGTGGAAAAAGCATTTGACAAAATCTAACACCCATTCATGATAAAAACCCTACAGAAAATTGGAATACAAAGTCTTTATCTCAACCTGATTAAGGCTATCTGTGAAAAACCAACAGCCAACATCATACTAAATGGTCAAAAACTGAAAACTTTCACACTAAATTCAGGAACAAGACAAGGATATCCACTATCACCACCTTTGTTTAATGTATTTCTGGAAACATTAGCCAGTGCAATTAGAAAAGAGAAAGAAATACAAGGAATAAAAATACAGAAGGAAGAAGTTAAACTGTCATTATTTGCTGACGATATGATACATTACATAGAAGACCCAAAAAACTCTGGCAAAAGACTTCTAAACTTAATTGACAGAATCAGTAGAGTAGCTGGATACAAGATCAACATTCAAACAACAATAGCCTTCTTAAAAACAAATAACAGACTCACTGAGAGAGAAATTAGTGAAACAATTCCTTCTACAATAGCATCCAAAAAAATATGTAGGGATCAACCTATCAAAGAAAGCAAAAGACCTCTACACTGAAAACTACAGTGCTCTGAAAAAAAGAAATGGAAGAGGATATAAGAAAATGGAAAGACATCCCTTGTTCCTGGGTAGGAAGAACCAATATAGTGAAAATGGCCATACTTCCAAAACTGCTATATAGATTTAATGCAATGCCAATTGAAATTCCAGTATATTTCACAGAACTAGAGAAAATAATCCACAAATTCATTTGGAAGCAGAAGAGACTTAGAATGGCAAAAGCAATTCTAGGCAACAGAGACATGGCATGAGGTATCATAATCCCCAACTTGAAACTATACTACAAAGTTACTATGATAAAAACAGCATGGTAATGGAAAAAAACCCCAAGGATCAGTGGAATAGATTAGAAGATCCAGACATACTGAGCCCCCTCATCTTTGACAAAGGAGGCAACCACTCTCATTGGAGGAAAAATAGCCTATTTAATGGTGTTGGAAAAACTGGATTTCAACCTGCCAAAGATTAAAACTAGACACATACTTATCAACATACACTAAACTAATAATCGAAGTGGATTGAAGATCTAAATATTAAGACAGAAACATGAAACTTGCTGGAAGATAAGTTAGGTAGAACTCTCGAAGACATTGACAAAGGAAAAGACTTTATGAGCAAAACCTCAGTAGTACAGGAACTAGCATAAAGAATCAACAACTGGGATCTCATCTTAATAAAAAGCTTTTGCACTGCAAGAGAAACCACCAACAGAGCTAAGAGACAACCTAAAATGTGGGAAAAAATTTTTAGCAGCTGTACCTCTGACAAAGGACTACTATCTAGAGTATATAAAGAACTGAAAAAGATCAGACACCCCAAATTCAAAGACCCAATTTTAAAATGGGCATCTGAAATGAACAGACATTTCTCACTCAAAGAAGTAAAAACAGCATAGAAACATGAAAAAATGCTCAACATGACTGGTCATTAGAGAGATCCAGATTCAAAGAACACTGAGATTCCACCTCACCCAAGGAAGAATGGCTGCTATCAAGAAATCAACCAATAACAAATGATGGCAGGGGTGTGGGGAGAAAGGAACCCTTTTCCACTGTTGATGGGAGTGCAGACTGGTGAAACCACTGTGGAAATCAGTATGGAGATACCACAAAGAACTAGGGCTAGAGGTCCCATTTGACCCAGTTCTTCCGCTGCTAGGTATCTTCTCAAAAGAATTAAAAGAATCATAACATAGTGATATATGTGCATCAATGTTTATAGCGACTCAGTTTGTAATAGCTAAAGCTTGGAAACAGCCCAAGTGCCCATCAAATGGAACCTGGATAAAGAAGATTTTTTTAAATATAAAATGG
Organism: Heterocephalus glaber; assembly: GCF_000247695.1. The sequence continues at coordinate 977,661 of NW_004624925.1, forward strand.
AGTACTACTCAACCACGAAGAATGAGAAACTAGAGACATTTATAGCCAAATGGGTGTATATTGAGGCCATACTCTTAAGTGAATTAAATAGGACACACATGTGTAAATACCAAATAGTTTCTCTAGTGTGAGAAACTGAAAGTGTAAATAAGGATTAAAATGTTTAAAATGAATAATTCATAATTTGAAATAGAAGAAAAGTTCCAAAGGTGTAGGAGAAGTGGGACTGAAAGGCGAAAGGAAAGAAGGGAAAGGTTAAATTATGAGAAAAGGAAAAAAATGGAACCAAAGTCTGTAAATAGGAAGGGTGGAGGCAGTGAAGGGAGCACAGGGAATGGGGAAAAAATAAGAACCAAGATACATCATGTAAAGGTACAAGCACCCAATGATAAATGTGAATGTATTGCATACCTAAAATGTACCAATAAAAGAATTTCAGCAAAAAAATACTCACAAATGAGATTTCAGCCTAGAATCCAGTTTCTTAGATAAATATTTCTTCATCAACCCACCAAAATTAGTATTTCCTATTTTGTTGTTCCCAAAGTCACCTATAGATTGCTTATTATGACAAAAAAATAGTACTTTTCCTTGTAAGAATTTATTTTGTTCCATGCAATCCTAAGTATAAGGTGGGCATTAAGTCATTTAATTACATCATCATTTGTGACTATTTGGTGAATATATGTCTCCCCTACTGCACTTTACATTTCTTGGAACAGACACTATGTCATCTGCTTCATGCATTCTCTTTAGTCTCAAGTGGAGTACTGTCTTCAGAGCAGTGCTAACAGATGAGGTTTACTTGCTAGTATTGTTGTTTTGTTTAATTTTCCTTTTTGACATTAATACATGTTTGCAGTACATGCTGTTTACTATCATCTTGAGGATTGGGTTTTTGAGTATAATAAAGCTTTGTTCATTTTTTTCCATCCCTTTACCCTTCCTGCACTCCTTCATCTCTCCTCCTTTCCCATTTTAATTCTTGTTGGTAGTATTAATCATATCTCATTTTTATGACCATAATGTTTACAGTTATTGAAGTTATTAGGTTTCTGTACATGGGATATTTTCATTTTATGTATGTCCCATTCCCCTCACCATCTGCCTTTGCCCTTAGTCTCCTGGATATTTTCCCATTTGCAAGAGATCCATTCTCTTTTCTTCTATCCATCTTTTATTGTGCACTTTGTATTTTGCCTTACATGAGAAAGACACACATGCGTTGCTTTGTTTTGATTTGGTTTTTTGAAATAATGAGTTTGCTCTGATTTAGAATTGTTTCTCAGCACTAAGGATTAAATTCAGGGATTCAAACATGCTAGGCAACCACTATGCTATGTCACCAGCCATTTTTCATTTTGTTTTGAGACAGGGTCTTGCTAAGTTTCCCAGGCTGGTCTTGGATTTGTAATCCTCCTGCCTCAGCCTCTTAAGTAGCTGAGATTACAGGTGTATACCAGCATGTGCAGAGGGTTTAGAAATTGTGTAGTTGCCAAGGCTTTGCTTGCAAAGATGTCCCTTTAGGACATAATGTCACACTTGTGTCTCCTCAAGGGTTGTAGTGAAGATGGCCTAGGGTAGTTGGATTAAAGCAAGTGGAATATACAAAAGAGCTCAGTAAACAAGTGATTGCCATCCTTTCTCTCAAGGAGAGAATGGGAACCACCTTCAAGTGTCTGGGAGATGGGTAATGAGTGAACTTACCTATGGAGAAGGGCATAAAAGCTTCACTCCTCTTCAGTGCCCCCATGGCATCCAGAAAGTGATCAGGGTTGAAGGTGTCTGGGTTTTCAAAGTGATGTGGGTCATGGAGAGCAGTGCTCAGGATTGGGTATATTTCAGTGTTCTGAAGAAAGGTTACAGGATCAAAAGTTATTGCTATTCCCTGGCCTCCACATGCCAAAACATAAATAAATAGATATACAGAAGAAAAGAAAGTTGAAATAAGCTTTCCCTGTTGAGAAACCAACAGGAGGTTGAGATGGGAGCTTAGAAAACCAAAGAGGCTCACACAAAGATATGCTAGCCCAGCTAGGCTCACCTTGGGGATGATGAACCCTCGGAAGTGAGTGTCTTTGGTGACCACGTGGGGTACACCAATGGGTGCGAGGTCTGAAAATCTCTGAATCTCACACATGACTGCCTCGGTGTATGGCATCTTGGTTCGGTGATCCAAGGCTGGCTGGTGGTGTGTGCCAATCACCTGTTCAATTTCCTTGTGGACCCTCTCTGTAAAGAAAAGGGGATGATGAACCCCACATCATAAAGGCTCTTCAGCAATGCCCTTGTTTTCTTTCAACCAATGAGCCAGAAAAACTACAGAAAGGGTTTATACCATTCATACCTTCGATACAGTCAGGTGTGGCTGAGGGAAAGGTGGAAAAATCAACACTCATGCTGACACTTTAAAATCTAATGAATGCTATAAATTATCTCCTCATATCCACTGCTACACACACACACACACACACACACACACACACACACACACACACCCCACAAGTTTGCCGGAATTTTACATCTTGAAGTCCAAAACTCCTCCTCTAAAATGAAAAAGAAATGAACTAATATTTATTATGCACGTAAATGGGTCACTGTTATGTCTTATAAAATGCAACAATAGAATACATCAATAAATTAATCCAGGAAAAACTCCATGATAAAATGAGTTCATCAATCAACCAATCAATGGCTAAATCAACAAATGAAAAAATAGTTGAATGAATGAGATGAACAAACTACTGAATGGATGTATGTATTCAATGTATCTATCATACGTGGATCAATAAACCTATTAATAAATGATTCAAAAACAAATCAATTAACTCTGGTACTTGATAATCATCTGAATGCTAGATTTATAGAGGAATGTATGAATGAATAAAGTAGTGAAGGTATGAATAAATAACTAAATATATGGAAGGATTGAATGATGAATAAATCAGGCATGAATAAATGAATTAATAACTGAATAAATGAAGGAGGGATGGGTGAATGAAACATAAATCAGAAGACTGCTAAAAGGGGAAAAATACCTAGTTCATCTATAGGTGGATGGATAGATGCATAATTAAATGAGTCAATGAATCAATGACAACTAGTTCATTTGACTATCAGCATTCAAAGGATCAGCTCATGAATCAATTAACCCAAATAAATGAATAAAACTATACATTCTTTGATGAATCATAGATAAAAGGACTAGTAAGTATGCAGGTGAATTAATAAACAGATGGATGGGCAGCTGGATGGTTCAATTTTTAAGTGTGATGGCAGAAAGCAGTGGAAACACAAGTCAACAGATTTTTCATTCACCTGTACATTCCCAGGACTGCTTAGGTGAGAGCTAGTCCAAAGCCAGTAGAGTTCCTGGCATAAGTGGCCAGTGTTATCTTTTGTCCATGAGGTCACCACACCCGACCACTGCAGCCCAAAAGGGGTCACAAGACCTTCTTAACTGGCTGTCCCCGACACACCTGTGACGTGGGGATGTTTGAGCAGAAACAGGAAGCCATAGCGGAGAGTTGTGCTGGTGGTCTCCGTGCCAGCAAAGAAGAGTGAAAGCGAGGTCAGGATTAGGTTCTGGAGATGGAACTCAGTGTGTGGGTCAGACTTGTCCTAGGTCCAGAGCACAGAGAGAGGAGAGGGTCAGGGAAGACCACAGCCTTGCTGCAGAAGGGTCACCTGTCCCTCTAAGCACCCTCTTTCTGTTTCTGGGACTCAGGTATCTGGCTGCTTTGCACATCTCTGTCCTTGGGGTTTCTCTCTCTCTGTCTCTCTCTCTCTCTCTCTCTCTCTCTCTCTCTCTCTCTCTCTCTCCCTTCCCTCTCTCTCGCTCTCTCTTTCTCTCGGTTTTCCCACCCTCTGCTTTTCTTTATTCCACGTGGCTCTGTTTCCACCTCTTTTCATCTCTTTGTCTTGTTTCTCACTTTTGGTCTCCCCATTCTCTCTCTGCCACTTTGGATCTTTACTCTTATTACTCTTTAGTCTTTTGCCCTGATTTTCTTCCTCCACCGGCCCTTACTACTTCCTGGTTTCCCTCCCTATTTCAGTTTCTCCTTCCTACTTTCTCTTTCCTTCCACTTCATCTTCCTTTACCTTCTGCTTCTCCTCTCTTCCATTCCATATTCCCTCCTCCCAATCCTCTGTTCTTCCTTCCCCTATTCTCCTTTCATATGTCATTCCTTCTCTTCTGCTCACCTCTCCCTCCTCCCCTCCTATCCCTTCCCCCTCCCAGATCTCACTTTCTCCATGCGGAGCAGGTAGGCATCAATGAAGTCTCTGGGGGCACTGGGGTCCAGGGTTTCATGGTGTTTCTCCACACTGTGGCCAATGAAGGTGATGATTTCCTGCAAATTCTTGTAAATTTCCCTGTGTGTGCCAGGAAAGTGTTTCAGGATGCTGGAGTAGAGCTCAAACACCTACAAGAAAGAAGGAGCAGAGAGGCCCACCTCGGGCTCAGTTAGCAGATCAGAGGGCTGGGAAGCTGTCCTGAGTCCCAGACCTGCATGGGAAATCACTACTCCTCCTTCTCTCTATCCACTGAGTCTACCTCTCTCTTTCTCTTTCATACAGACTACACAGACACTCCCCTCCCCCCCCAGACACACACTGACAAAACATTTGTCTCCCAGAATCCATTTCTATCCTTTATTTTCTTTTCCTCTTCCTCCCTTTTCTCTTGCCAAGATGTCATTTTCTCTCTCTCCAACTTTATTTCTGCACTCCCTTCACTCCCCTTTCTTTTTCTCAGATTCTTGTTCCCTGTTCACTGTCTGTCCCTGATTTCAGTTCTCAGTGTCCTTGTCACTCTGTGCTGTCTCCACCCTTCTTCCAGCCCTCAGTGCATTTCTGGGCCCCCCTGAGCAGGCCATCATTCCTGGTTGTGCTAGCTGCTCCCTTCACCCCCACTCTCATTCTCAGTTCCCTGACCTGGCTGGAAAAGGAGCTCATGTGTTCAAAGGTCTGATAGATCAGGTCCAGCAGCCTCAGGAACTGATGGTCTTTGTAGTCAAAGCGTTTTCCAAAGACAGTGGAGCAGATGATGTTGGCAGTGGCAGACTGGAAGAGGAACAACGGGTCCACAAGGCCTCCTGGGGGGAAAATCAGCAGTTCACAGGACACACACTCAAGAGCCTGGGGAGCACTTGGATGCTGCCCTTTGTCTGTGACTGCCATGGCTCAGTGGTAAAGGATAAGAATAGCAATAAACACTAACACTCAGTGGCTGGTACTATGTGCCAGGCTGTATTCTATGCACTTCATGAGTTATTTTAACTTAATTTCCTCTACAACATTGTAAGGAAGATATTGTTCTATTATTACCCCCACTTTATTGATGGATGAATGATTAATGATTGAATGATTTGACTGAGGTAACACAGCTACTCATTACTGGGGTCAGGATTCAGACCAAGCATCTCGGAGACAGAGCCAGGGAATTTGGTCCATTCCCTGCATCTCACCCCAGCCCCCAACTCCCACTCTGTAAGGGCATAAAGTTAAGCCCCAGGGCTGAGGAGGTATGGCAGTGTCCAATCCAATTTAAAAGCCCTGATTACTTCATCACTTCGTTCCTACCTGTCACTCATTCTTCATCTCTCTGGTTTCTCCAGGGCTTGGGTGAGAAGGAGGGAGCCTCTGAGCCCTAGAACATTGGATAGATCTCTCCCTGTGTCTCTCTCTGTCTCTCTCTGTCTCTGTCTCTGTCTCTGTCTCTCTCTCTCTCTCTCTCTGGGTCTCACCTGTCTGTCTCCTGTTATTCTTTTGCAGACCTTTGCCTGAGACTTGTCCATCTGTCTCTCTAATTTTCTGTCTCACTTTCTCTCTGCCTTTATTTTCTCTGCCGCTCTGAGTTTCTTCACTCTCTTGTTTCTTCTACTTCCTTTTGTACATCTATGTCTGTCGCTTCCTCTTTCCATGTCTCTGTCTCCATGTCTCACTGTCTCCCACTGTCTTTCTTCTCAGACTGTCTGTCGCTATAGATTCTCCCCTGTTTCAGATTCCCCAGACACGATGGAGACCTGACATGAGTGAAAGGATGGAGACCAAGGAGGTGGTAACAAAGGCCACTGTATCCTCTACATCTCTGTGGCATACGATCCACAAGGAATTAAAAATTCTCCCCAAGAGCAGAGTGCCCATCAACCTCCTCTTTGCTCACTGCCTGCTCATCAACACTTCGCTGAGGGAAGGCAAACACAGTTCACTGTTTTCACAATGTCTGTTTTTCCTCCTTTTCCCTTTGATTTCTTTTATGAGGATTGTCTTTGCTTTTGATTCATACAATTAACCCACAAATTGATTTCTCTAGACTCAAATAAATAGCATGCAGTCACTCAGCCTCTTTCTCTGAGTTATTCTTGGACACTGTAAACCTCAAAGTTCCTTCCCTGGCTATCTGTGTTGCTTTACTGCTTGTCTCTCTTCATTTCTATTCCATCTCTTTCTGTCCCTTTCCCTCTGTCTGAATTTCTACCCTTGCCTTCCCATGTGTACCTTTCTGTGTTTCTGTTCCTGCACACCGTGCCCCTCACTGTGTATGTTTGTGTTTATTTCCTACCCTCCCCATACATCAAGACTCACCCCGGGATTTCCGCAGCTCCTCCACCAGACACTGAGCCTCCTCCTGAATCCGCTCCTCCAAGCTCCTCTTTCCCATCCCAAAGTCCCTCATGGTGGCCAAAGTGAATCTCCGAAGGACCTTCCAGCGTTCCCCATTGGCAAAGCTCAAACCTAGTGGTAGCAGGGGAGGCAAGGGATATAGGGATATTCAAGGAGGTGGGATCCTTCCCCACATTTTTCCTCCTTTTTTACACTCAACTTCTCTATGTCCCATCCTCCATCCTGCCCCATTCCAGTGCCTTTGAGATCCTCACCGTATCCCTGGAAGACAGCATCCATGGAAGCAATTGGTCCCCGGCCAGAGAAAGCCTCAGCTTGGTCCACCAGGGCCTCCTGTATGGTATCTGCACCACACAGCATGACCACGGGCCTTGGTCCCAGGTACACAGTGAAGACATCTCCATATTTCTCTCGGAGCTGACAAGCATACCCATGCCAGGGTCATTATTAGTCAGTATTCACACCAGTTGTTAAACCATTAAAATACTTAAATACACACTGGTAATTAGATGCCACCCCAAGAATCGTTGGCTGCTTCTTGGCTGCCTTGCTTCCTTTCCAGGGCCCTAACAACTAACGGGTGCACCTGTGACTCAGCCAGGCTCTGCTCCTAATGGTTGGGGCCCTAAGCAGTACAGCTGGTTGAATATTGCTAATCTCATCTTAACCTGTACCCTTGAGTCCAGGCAGATCTCCCTTGTATCTCAAATAAAAGAATTTTTTTCCCCTAAATTCCACCTGCATTCTGATCCTAAATAATTTCCTGTAAGAACAACTCTATTGTACCCTCTTGGTAAAGGAGAAGAGAAAGCAATGGCCCTCTAGACCTTATCATGATATTTGAAAAATCTGATCAGTACAGCCTCTTGAGAAATGGCTAGACAGGAAAGTCACCAATTGGCATCTGTGAGGAGTGGATCTCAGGGCTCCCTTGCATACCCAAATCCTCAGTAGTATTTCTACATAACCTATGTGTGTACTTTAAACCATCTCTATGTTACTTTTATCTAATACAATGGGAATGCTATTTAAGAAGTTGTCGTACTGTATTGTTTAGGGATTAATGGTAAGAAAATAATCTATACATGTTCAATACAAGCATAATTTTTTTCCCTCTATTTTTCAGTCCAAAATTGAAGTAGAACCCACAGATATACAAGGCCAGCTGTAGTTACTGAAGCAAAACAAAGGCATACTCAGTAACTCCACCACCAAATATTTGCTCTGCAAAAATGTGTACTTGTTCACCAAAAAAAATCAACCAGAATATTCATATCAATTCTTAGTAAAATGATCAACATGTGGAATAAATACAGAAAGTTTCACACAATGTCTCATTATGCAACAATGAAAAGTAGCCCACTAGAGCCCTAATCAATAATCTAAATGAAATTCGCAGACATAACTTTGAGTGGAAGCAACTTGACACAAAATCAAGTTTGGTTTACATTTGTCTCTTTCCCATAAAGTTCAAATAGAGGTGAAAGTAGCCCATGGGAAGAGGACTAATAGAGGGAAGGAGCGGGAGGAGAGGGGAAAGGGATGGAAAAAGAATTAAGATTTGTTATATACATGTACCAGCTCCCTACAATGAATGTAATCATTGTGTACTGCAACTATGTACTAATATAAATGTTAAAAATTTAAAAAGCAAACTATAGTGTCAAAATAGCAGAAGGGTAGTGACTAGAAGGGGATGGAATGGGTTTCTGGGGACCATTTGTATTGTCATTTCATCTGCAACATGTCAAGGACATGAGTGTGTTCACTGAGCTGTGTATTTGGTGGGATGTTGTCCCCCTTCAAAACAACTTGACTAAAACTCATAAAAATGGTGACATCTACTATTAAAATATCTTGCATTGATTTCTGCAAACCCTTCTCACTGGTTTTGCTCCTTCCATTCCTTTTTTTTTTTTTTTTGCTACTGGATATCGTAGCTCTTTCCATTCTTATACCTTTAAAATGATTTCACCACTCTTAAAGTCATAGTAATCCAATCAAAATGTAAATTACTCAATTTTCCTAAACTCTCCAAGTCCTCCAATGCTCCCATGTCATTGAGAATGAGATCAAAATCTGCCCCGTGGTCCACAAAATCCTACATGACATGGCCCCATCACTTCTCTGCCCTCTCCCCCCACCGCTTCATCTTGGCTCACACTGATCCAGCCTCCACACTATTTTCAGGCTTCCTCCTGTTCAGGTTCTTTCAACAAAAGCTGTTCTCCCTGGTGCCAAGGACCTGCATCTTTAAGGGTCTCTACTCAGAAGCAAAGCAAGACAAAGTCTTCCCTGATCCCTCAGTCTAAAATGGCTCCCTGTACTTTCTAAAATGTCATGCTGCTTTAACAATAGCTTTTATCTATCTAACATCACTGTTCATGTTTATTTCTTGTTTATTTATCTCTCACAGTAGAAAGTCTGTAAGAATAGTCACCATATATGCCTTGTCCAAGGTGCCATATCATCAATGCCTAGAATACTCCCCAGCACATAGAAAGTGTCCAGTAAATTATTACTGAATTGGTGAACAAATGAATGAGTGGATCAAAGTAGCACTTCCATGCAATGTGTAATTTAATCCTCACAGCAACCTTAAGAGTCACATATTCTTATTGTCACCATCCTACAGAGGAGCAAACTATAAACCTCTAACTGCAAAAGGATGTGGAAGCTTATTGGGGAATACAAAAGTAGTGGTGTCACCCACCCCAGAGCTTTGCATAATGACACAAACATGGTTTTGTCCCCCAGCCCATTGTGCAATCAATCCAATGGCAGATTATGGATACCTAGAAGCTCCTTGGTGGTCCCAAGGAAGAGCCCTAGGGGGCATGTGTAGCTTCAGTATTTTATGCAAATGACGTGTGTGACTATTTAGAGAGGAGGTGGCCCACACTTTAAATCAAACTCTCAGAAATCTGACTGATCCGCAGATTGTAAATTGCTTTCATCTAGAAGGACTGTGGAGAGAAAAAGTCCTCCAGACCTATACCTGCTACAGCCCAGCTTTGCCAACCCTCAACAGGGTACCTGTGAATTAGTATCTTCTGGTGCTGAGCTCCACCACCTATCTTAGTTCACTTCTTGCTGCCATAAAAATGACTGAAAGTGGGTAATTTGCAAAAACATAGAATTTTTTTTGTAGCTCTTGAAGCCTGGAGGTCCAAGGTCCCAGGGCCCCAAACATTGCTAGGAGTTCAAGCCCACCCTGGGCTACATAGTGAAAACTTGCTTCAAAAAAAAGAGCACATGATGGGGACCTGACCTTGTCAAGGATCAAGAAGGACTTCTCAGGGGAAATGATTTTCGCCGGGATGTCTAAGAAACCTCAACAATGAGGTAGGTGGTCTGAACACTAAGCAAGGGGCAATCCATAAAGGATCTCACTTTACCACAAACTTCTCCTGCAAGAAAACGGAAAGCCTTGCTGCAAAGAAAAGTGGGCAATGCTGGGCATGGTGGTACATTCCTGTAATCCAATACTTGTGAGGCTGAGGCAGGAGAACCACTGTGAATTTGAGACCAGCCTGGGCTACATAGTGAATTCAAGCCCAGCCTGCACTACAAAGACAAATTTTCTGAACAGTGATGTGAAGGAATAGATGAAAAGAGAAGTGAATGGAAAAGCATAATAACAAAAGAATGGGAAGAAACACCAAAAAATAAAGTTGTGGTTTTTGGTTTGTTTGTTTTGGGGAATTTTGTTGTTTGCACTTTGATTTGGATTTTGTTTTTGCTTTTGCTTTTCGACTTTTTGAGACAGGGTCTATATATGTGGATCATGCTGGCCTTGAACTCACTATGCAACCCACGCTGCCCTCAAATTCACAGCAATCCTCCTGACTTGGCCTTTGGAGAGCTGAGATTATCAGAGTGCACTACCATGTTCAGGTCAAAAGTAATGTTTCAAATTTAAGAAATCTGCAGGTCATCATCAAAAAAGACTATATAAGTCACCACTTTACCCACAAGTATTTTATGTCCAAAGTTGAGTTTTTCAATGATGCTAAAATAATCCCAAAAGAACAGCGTTTTAATACATAAAATTGTTAATTTGACTAGAAATTTTATTTTTTCAAAGAATTCATTCTTTACTCACAAGAGTGAAAAAACTACCATCAGTTCAAACTTAATTATATTCTTCCAACATGAAAAATACCCAGAACCATCACTAAACCTCAAAAAATTCTCATTTCATTTATCATCAACCTCAGGCTTTGCTAGAAATTTTAAAGCATTTTTATGAAATTGTAGAAAGTTGATTGTACAATCCAAATGTGAAGAGTTGTTACACACTGTAGTTTGTCTTCCCTTGACCAATTGAATTTCATTGTGGTATTTTGGTCAATTGAATTGAGTAGGAAGTGCCTAGCTGATTAGGAAAGCAGGGTTCTGGGTGAGTATGTGGATGACTGACATGTAGGCCAGCAAACTGAGTGGGGAAGACCCACCCCAGATGTGGTAACATCATCAACATAGGCTCTTAGCCAGGACAAACTAAAAAGGCAGAGAAGAAAGAAGGGTCCCTATTTCAGGAGAGCTCCAGTTTTTGCCATTGCGTTTGGAAAGCAGTCCCCAGTTTCTTCAGTCTTCTACTGCAGACTCACACTGGCAACTCTACAGCGAGCTTCCAGACCCTTGATTTTTGACTGGTGCTGCATCCTTAACCTTGGTAACACACAAATTTGGACAAAAGTTCACACAGCCACCTTCCAGACACCACAACTGCCTAGGAGAGCAGGCCTAGGCTTTCTGAGCCACAAAGGAAAGCCTCCCAAGAGTATTCTGAGACACAGGTCTGCACACCACAGAATGGTGAGTCAAGGAGCTTGGAGTTGAGCTGGACCTCACCAAGCTGCAGTGGCCTGAAGAACCTATATGTGGCCAAGCTCCAGGCTTCACACATGATGTGTCTGAGAGATCCATGCTGGTTGTGTCAGGAGATCGCCAAACTTAGCATTCAGTCTTCTATTTGGACCAGTTACCTCTCTTTCATTTCATGTGTGTGGTTTGGATATGGTTTGAGTGAGTCCCCCACAGGTTTATTTGTTGGGGGTCTGGTCCCCTATGTGGCCATGTTGAGAGAAGTTGGAACCTTTGAAAAGTGGGGCCTAGGGGAAGGTAATTAGATCATGTGGGCAGCACCCTTAGAAAGGGTCAATGCTGGCCTTTCAGAAAAAGCTAGTTCTTGAGAAACCAGATTGTAACAAAAATGTGCCACCTCACATTCTTGCAGCATTTTGCATGTTGCAGGTTCACTTTATCCTGTTCTGTTATGAGGTGACACAGCTAAGGAAACTGTCAACAGAGGCTGATCAGCTAGTATTGCTGGTCTTGAACTGTCAGCCTCTAAATCTATGAGCTAAATAAACCTCTGTATTTTATAAAGTCCTAGCCTCAGTTATTTTCTCACAGCAATTGAAAACAGGGTAAGTTGCCCAGAAACTATTTTGCCTACCCAGGTGGATCACTTTATTGCTTACTGCTCCCCTCCACTTCAGCCAATTCTTCATGTTGGTACCACAGTGCAGGCCCTGCCTCCTCTCTGGTATTCATGCCCTCCTCTCCCAGTCACCTTGGTGTATTTTCTCACTTTTACCCACGCCCCATCAAGAACAGTTTCTTCTCCACACTGGTCCTCACTTAAAGTCTTTAAGGTTCTGTTTAAGTCCTACCTCTTATATCAACCTTTTCTGGGCCTTCAAACAATCTTAAGATGTATCTTGTACAGGTACAAATTACCCATGATGAATACTCTCATAATGCATATGATAAATATACCACTAAATTTAATGAAATTTTAAAAACTCCTATTTCTTCTCTTGTGTTTACTACCACCCAGGATTCTGTCCCCAGTACCATTCCTGACACCAAAAAATAAAAAGACAATATTATCAATAAATAGATTATTGATCAGGAAAATAAACTGTTGATACCAAAGGGTGCAGAAGCCCAGAGTTCTGGAGTGTGGTCTCCACAGCAGGGACAAGAGAACAAGGAGCGGGGTTTTGCTGTCAGTGCTCCAGCTCTCCCACTGCAGTCGATGCTGATGAATTATTAATAGTTAACTAAATGTCCCAGAGCCCAGGAGGAGGCTCCCCACTGCCATTCCATTGCTCTTAGGGCAAAGGAGGTGAGCCAATCTCAGCACCCAGGAGGAGGTCCCTGCTGCCATTCCACCTCTCCTAGGGCAGAGGAGGTCAGCCAATCACAGTGCCCAGGAGGAGGCTCCCCACCACCATTCCACTACTCCTAAGGCACAGGAGGTGAGCCGTGTGGATGCCAGTGGTACCCGCTGCACCATGGAAATGAGAAAGCACATAAGCAAGCCTCAAAAACAGACTTCCAGATCACCTACAGAAACCCCAAAGGGAAACGAGATGAAACAGTCTGATATTCAACCACAGGGACTCCCTGAACTGGCAACAAAAGAGAATCTGGAAAAAAGGAAATCAGAAATAATGTCTCAGACAATAGCAAAGATTGTGCCCATAGTCCAAGACATGATTAATAAATCTAGAGAGAACACAGATAGAAAATAGAGGATCTGAGGAACATGATGGAATCCCAACATTGGAAACAAATGGAATTCATAAAAAAGATGCAAACAGACTTCCATGAGATTAAAAACTCCATTGAAAGTCTATGCAGAAGAATGAACTGATGTGAGGACAGAGTTTCTGATATAGAAGATAAGATTGCAATTAGTGACCAGGGAAAGAAAAATTTCTTTAAAATTTTAAGGGACCATGAGAAAGCAATCAAGCAGCTGCTAGATGATGCAAAGAAGAATAACATAAGATGGATTGGAGTCAATGAAGAAACAGGAGAGTGTGCAGATGACATAAAAAAAAGTTCACAGAAGTGATGGCAGAAAACTTCCCAAGCAGAGGAAAAGAATTTGACATACAGATAAGTGAGGCATATAGGACTCCAAATAGCCTTGATCAAAAAAACTACACATAGGCATATAATAGTTAAGATTC
>NW_004624925.1:1000596-1023280 GCF_000247695.1 Heterocephalus glaber
TGGAAAAGAATTTGACATACAGATAAGTGAGGCATATAGGACTCCAAATAGCCTTGATCAAAAAAACTACACATAGGCATATAATAGCTAGGATTCCAGAAACCCAACAGAAGAACAAAATTCTACAAGCAGTGAGAGAAAAGAAATAAATCACATTCAAAGGAAAGCCCATCAGAATCACAGTAGACTTCTCAATGCAAACCCTCAAGGCAAGAAGAGCTTGGAGTGATGTATTTCATGCCTGAAAGAAAAACAACCACCAAACCAAATTGATGTACCATGGAAAACTATCTTTCAAAATTGATGGAGAAATAAGATACTTTCATAATAAAGAGAACCTTAGGAACTTCATGAATACCAAATCAACACTTCAAAAAGTTTTAGACAATCTCCTAGGAAAAGAAAATGAGGATCACAACACCAGGAAGCCCAGCAGAATGAAACCTTTGGGCATGACAAATTAAACACAAAGGGGGAGAATCCAACAAAAAGAAAAAGTCATAACAAGGCTTTTAAAACTTTCAACTTCTTATCCCTAATGAGTGTATAATTCAATCTTCTTATTGTACTGATGTGTATTTTTCTGATTCTAGTGTTGCACACCTTTCCTCTTGCTGTAGTGGCTATTTATCATCTTCTTGTATCTACTTTTTAATTGGGTTGTCTATTAATGAACTGTAAGAGTTCTTTATATATTTTGGTCATAGGCTATATGCATTGTAAATATGGTTTGTTTAAGGACTACTTTTCATTTAACGATGTCATTTCAAGTTCTAAATTTTGATGGAATCTCATGCATCAATTTTTTTCTTTTATACATCATGTTTTTGTATCCTAGGATGTTCTTGCCTACCCTAAATTTATAAACATTTTCCCTTATAATTTCTTCTTAAAGTTTTAGGCTTTCATATTCAGGTTCATAGATCATTTCAAGTTATTTTTATGTATGAAATAAATGGTTGAGGTTAATTTTTTATATACATATACCAGGTGTTCTAGTGACATTTGCTGAAAACACTATTTTTTCCTTGGCTTGGCCCTTGAAATGAGTATATGTTCTATAAAATGTTAATGTTAAATAATCTTTCAAAACTCAGTGGACCATATATGTGTGGTTCTAGATTCTAGATTCTAGATTCCCTGTTGTATTCCAATGATCTATATGTTTTTCCTTACACCAACACTGCCTTTATTTCTGTACCTTTAGAGGTAGTCTTAAAATTAGGTGCTAAGCGTCTTGCAACACTGTATTTTTTTCCTTTTCCTTTTCTAGTTCCCTTGCACTCCTACATAACTTTTAAATTTCAATATCCAATTCTTCATTTATAGCAAGTATTCATGGACCTGAATTTTTATATATATACCTTGTGTTTTCTAATCCTGCTAAATTCAAATACAAGTTCTAGGGGCTCCTAGAGATTTCTTAGTATTTTCTCTGTAGATGATCATTTCATCTACATATAAAGATTTTGTGTCTACCTTGCCAATCCTATCCTAATTTTGTCATTTTATTGCCAGACTATTTTGGTTTAGGCCTATGTTTCAAAATTTAATGGACAGATGAAGAGTAAGCATATCTGCCCTTGTTCCCCACCTTGTCAAGAAAGCATTGTATCTTCTCCATTCATATAAGGCATTTTTGGTGGAAGTATGGAGTACATGTCTTTGATCTGTTGAGAAAGTTCTGTTCTACTTCTAGTCTCCTGATAGCTTTGACCATGAACAGCTGTAAAATTTAATCCAATACTTTTTCTCCCCCTAGTTACAGAATCATATGGCTTTTTCCTTTCCTCTGTTAAAATGATGACTTTTGGGGGGTGGATCTTCCAAAGCTGAACCAACACTGCCATCCCTATAATAAAACCACTTTCTACATACTGCCAGATCTGACTTCTAATAGTTGGTTTCATTAAACAAATTTCTGTCTGTGTTCATACTTTTGTTTTCTATTATCTTTATCCAGTTTTAGTATTAGCACAATGTTGATTTCCTAAAATGTGGGGAGAGGTGTTTCTTCTTTTTTCTGCTTTAAATGTTTGATATAATTTATCATTTAAAATGTATGTGAGCATGTTGTTGTCATATAGGTAGGTTTTCAAGCTAGGAACATACTTTCTTTAATAGGTGCTATTCAAATTTTATATTTCCTCCAGAATTATTTTCATTAATTTGTCTTCCAAGGTACTTCTTAGAAGTTGTCAAGTTTAATTCAAAACTGATTTTTTTTGTACCAGGGTTCGAACTCTTTTCCTTGTGCTTCCACTGCAGGCAGCAAAATCACTGAGCTAAATATCCAGCCCTCAAAACAGATTACTGCAATATTCTTTCTGTATTCTTTTAAATTCTGTAAAACCTGTGGTAATGTCTCAGATCTTGATATTATAATTTCAGAAAGGTATAATTGATATTCTGTAGTGGGAAGTAATAGTCTAAAGGAGCATGGGAATTGGGAGGGGTAGGAGAAAGGAAAGAAGTGAAAAGAAAAATATGAGAAAAGGAAAACAATGGAAACTAAGTCTGTACACATAGGGAAGGGTGGAGGGGGTGAAGGGAGGGAAGGGGAAGGGGAAAAAATAAGAAGCAAGATACTCATGTAATGGTACAAGATCCCAATGATGTATGTAAATATATTTTATACCTAAAATGTGCCAATAAATTTAATGGGGAAAAAAGAGCAAAAAACTAGCTAAGAGTATGTATGCCTTCTTGAGTGGAGGGTCTGGTTAAATCTCTTCTTTCATTCATTTTTAAGTTGAATTGTTTGTTTCAATTACTACTGACTTTGAAGAATCCTTTATATAGTCCAAATTCAAGTACTTTTTCAGTTATATAAACTTCATTTGTTTTGTCCAGGCCCCTAGCTTGTCTTTTTATTTTTTAATAGTGCATTTTAAGAAGCAATAGTTTTTTAAAAATTTGATGAACTTTAACTTATCATTACTTCTATTGCTTAGGATTTTAGTATCAAACCTTAACCTCTTTTCCCAACCTAACACCACAGAATTCATCCTATGTCTTCATCTAGGAACTTTATAGTTTGAGGTTTCATCACAGCCTTTTGAGGGACATTTTTTGCCCAAAGTGGCAGATATGGATCAGTTTCTTCTTCTGCATATGGTCTCTGAATTTGTTACCTGCAGATGTTCTCTGGCTTTCTCCTTCATCTCTTCTTCTGAAACAGCCACAGAGATAGAAAAGGTGAGAGGAGCAGCAGAAGGGATTTAAAAAAATACAGTTGCTGAGGCTCAGAGGAAGGGTAAAGTGCATGTGGAGGAAACAATGAGATGTGATGGGAGTTTGTCAGGACACAGCCACACAAAGGCTGTCTCTCTTGGACTCCTGTGTTTCTTTGAGTGGGACACTTCTCTGTACGTCTTTTTATAATGTTTTTTGCTCTCTGAGTGCTTTTCCCCCCTCCTTTTTGTGACACTATATCTATCTATCTATCTATCTATCTATCTATCTATCTATCTATCTGTCATCTATCTATCTATATACCTATCTATCTGATGATGTCCACTAAGCTCAAGTTTCTCTCTGTCATCACTGAGTCACCCACATGCATGAGAGGGAGTCAAAGGCAGTGCTTTGTCTGAGTCTGAAAATTAAAGCCATCAGGCTCAGCCTCTCCATGTATTTCTTTGACTCAAAGAAGGGCAACAAAGTGCATCTGTTCAATCCTGACCTTGGAGTGGCGGCATCACAGATACTCCTGATCCTAGGACTTTGCACCTGCTGTGCTGGATCACTTGGAATGCAGCTTGGTGCCTTGTTGCAGCCCGAAAAATCCCTGATGGGAAGGCATGAAGTGCTGTGCATAGAATAATTCAGAAAGTCTTGGGTTTTGAGTGAGGTATTGTTGCACTGCCTATTTTATAGATGTAGAGAGTCAAGAACAGAAAGGTTGAAATCTTACTGGAGTCACACAGTGAGTTAGAGATATGTTGTGCAACATAATAATTCTTTTCCACAAGTGGTCATTAAACATTTGAAATGTGGAATGATCAACCAAATTTAAATTTGATTTAGCTTAAATTTTTAAAGTTGATACCCAATTTCCAGCTACTGGAAAACTTCTCAGTAATTTTAGGAGAAATGAAGTGTGTGAATTATCTTTTTCAATTAAAATATTTGGTCCAAAGATTTAGCTCAGTGTTTCTGCTGCCTGCCTCACAAGTGCAAGGTCCGAGGTTCATCCTTGGTACAAAAAAAATTGTAAAGTTCATGAAATCATATACCAAATCAAAGCTTTCAAAAGAAAAGTTAGGGCTTCAATTAAAACATGCTCTAAGTGCAAAAATACCCACTAGATATCAAAGATATGTCATAAAAATATATATGAAGAGAGGTTGTATTATTCACTTTCCTATCTCTGGGACGTAATGCCTGACACTTACAACTTCAAGGAGAAGAGGTTTATTCAGGTCATAGTTTTCAGTGGGTTTAGTCCAAAGTTGGCTGGCTTCAAGGCACAAACACATTGTGGAAGGGCATGGTAGAGGAAAGCTGTTCAGCTCATGAGAGCTAGGAAGCTGAGAGAGAAAGGAGGAGCCAAGGACAAGAATGCACTTTTCCAGGTCATACCTCAAGTGACCCAGGTTTTAGCAAAACCTTCTTTTAAGTCCATGACTCCCTCAGAAGAAAACATAAATCATGTTTTTAATAAGGAACAGGTTACCAGCCCAGGAGTTTGTTTGTTGTTTGTCTCTACAGTTGTCTCTGATTATATCATTTCTCCCTGAGACATTTTGTTCTCCTTAATATTTTAAAATTTTTCTTCCTTTATTTTTTAATTGTATTAATGCATGTTTGCCATATATAATGATTATGTTCATTGTGGGGAAGTGGAATATGTAAATAACACCTCTGAATTATTTTTTACTTCCCTTTCCCCTCCTCTAATTCCCTCCCACTCCTCTTGCTTCCCTTTATCTTCCTTAATCTTAAAGAGAAATAGACAGATACTCCCCCCTCTATCTATCTATCTCACTGTTATTAGCTAATCAAAATTCACCTGTTTTTTATTATTCAAGTGATTCAGGGCTCCTCAGGGGTTTTTGCTACCACTTGTGTCATCTTCCTCGATGAATTAGGCTCTTGCTGACCATTTGGCTTCCCTTAGAAGATATGGAGATGTTCCCCTCCTTAATGACCTCCTCTTTGCAAAATACAGAGTGACTAAGCTGACTGTTGATCTATGAGAGGTTGAGTTACTCAGGGCCATTTCAGAGGAGTCCTGTCATGCCTTACATCCTGGAACACCCACAACTAAAAGGAGGATCACAGTTTTCAGAGGATTTCCATGATCATTCATTGCCATTCTCCATGGCAGAAACAGTATGGTGGAATGTCAAGGAGGAGGACAGCTGCTCACACATAGCAGCCAGGAAGCAGAAAAGTAAAGGAAGAGGAGCCGGGATAACAATATACCTTTCTAGGCTGCATCTCCAGGGAGCTACCTCCATTCAGGCCCCACCTTCTAACACCACATTCAGCTACTGAACTCATCAATGGATAAATTCACTGATGAGTGTAGTATTCCCATGATCCAATCACTTTCCAACCACATGAGTCTTTTCAGGAACATTTTAGATCTAAACTATCACATTCCACCCCTTTCTCCCAAAATGCTCATGTCTATCACATTATAGAAAACGCATTTAGTCACCAAAGTCTTAACACTTCCAACATTGATGAAAAGTCCAAGTCCACACTCTTCTCAGTGACTCAAGGCAAACTCTTAGCTGTGAGCCTCTATAAAAATAAAAAAGAAAGTTAATTGCTTTCAAATGGCACAGGGTAAAATTTCTCATTAAATAAAGGGAGAAATAGGAGGATAGAAAATCATACCAAAGAAAGACTGAAACCCAACATGGCAAATATTATATCCTATGTTTCCATGTCCAGCACCCAGGGCTGGTGATGGTGAGTGTGAGCTCCAAAGGGCTTGGGCAGCCCTGCTCCTGTGCCTTCCCAATTGCAGCCCACATGGCCTTTCTCTTAGGCTGGCTCCAGGTACTGCCTGGGCTTTCCTCAGGAAATGTCCCATATCACTGACATCTCCAACTTCCTGGGGTCTGACTGCACTTTCATCTTCACTCTCATAGCTCCATGCTCTTGCAGGGACATGCTGCCTGATCTTCCAGAGGAATCTGAATGAAAGCCTCTGTGACCTCATAACTTGTATTCTGCAAGCTTGAAAATCCACCATCATGTTCGTGATGCCAATGTCTGGGGCTCCTGGACTGTGGCTGCCATGGACTGTGAGTGCCTGGATGAGTAAACTGTGGAAAACACTTTTTTCACAGCCCTCGATGGGCGAGAATCCCCAGGGTAATCTTCTCAAAGCTTCTTTCAAAGTTTACTCTTTCATGAGCCTGTAAATGGCAGAATCTGGCCAATTCCTGAAATGTAATGGACCAAATGATCTGATGGAGAAAGTTTCAAGACAGCCCAACATTCAGGTTGAAGTATGGGTATTATAGGCTGGGTTTACACAGATCTCCTTTAAGAATCAGGAGAAAGAAGCAAGCTAATACATCTGAAATGATTGCAGGCTTCTCAGAAAAGAAACTCCTGTAAAATTGGGGCTAAAATACAATTGATTATCTTATACTGCCCTCAAAAGTCCTAATGAGTAGTAGAGCTGCATTTGATGTTAGAGGAAATTCACTTTACTTTAAATTCCTCAAAACTCAGTAACTTGGGATGAGAATGTAGCTCAGAGGCACTCTGCCTGCCAGACAAGCATAAGTTGTGAATTTAATTCCTGGTACCAAAAAAAAAAAATTCTTAGGAACTCAGACTACATAACAACACCCTTTCTCAAAGAAACAAAGATAAATAAATAAGTAAATAAACATGTAAATGAATGGGGGGCTGCATTCCATGTTGTCTGAGAAATATTCATTCCTGGACAAAGTCCTAGTTTAATGTCTACCCTTAGTTTTCATCAATATGGCTGATCACCTTACTCTATCTCAGGTCTGTCCACAAGCTACCTGCCTTACTCCTCAGGTAACTAAATAAACTATTTCCTACAGCATCAAATATAAACAGCAGAAATGTCCAAAGTTCTTTTTATAAGTTTAAGGTCTAAATGTAATGCATACTATATAGAAGAGTGTTACCAGGTTTTGAGGTGTTGTAGTCTCCTTCTGGAGGTGGTCTCTAGGTTCTTTCAGTCCTGAGCAAAGAATTGGTCAAACAAGCACAAACAATAGCAAAATTTTATGAAAAGTAGGAAAAGAAACAGGCTGTGCAGAGCAAGTTAGGGCCAAGTAAATGTAAGAAAAGAAGTACACCCCACAGGGTGAGGGCAGGCCACCGTGCAAGAGAGAACACAGTTCAAAACTCAGTGTGGACTGTCCTTTTCTTTTCACCCATGCCTCAAGGTGATGTCAGGCCTAGGCATGACATCTATTGAAACCCTGCTTGAATTCTCAAGAGAAGTCCACATGCAGGACCTCAGGCACCATTCTGTGCATATGTCCTGGGATGAATTATCAGGTCACACCTATTTCCCTAGCCAGCATTTCCATACCCTACTCTCCTGGCTCAAATGCATTTATCAGCCATTTTTCAAGTATTCAGCCATTAGTTTTATAAACTGCACATTCAGACAACACTCAGAAACACAGAATATTTAGTCTTCAAATGTATATACATATTTAGTTCCAAATATATCAGGTATCAAATATACTAAAATAATCTTTTAAGTAAGAGTTGTTCATTTTACCAGCTGTATCATTTTTTTAAACTTCACAGCAAATCAACATCTAAATCTTTTTTAAATCCTCGACTCTGTGAAGACTCATTTTCCTAGGTAATCAAAATTCAGACAATAGATTTCAGAAGAAATTATCTTGACAAAACACAACCTTTTATTTGTTAGGCCAGCTGCTGAAATTTTTTGCTGAGCAGATCAATATTTTTAAGAAAATGCTTTAATCCTGTGATCTTTTGTTTAAATAATATTTGTTCTTTTCATAAACCTGTTTGAACATTCTAAATGCCTTTCTTACCATAAAAAACCATTTCTCATGCAAAAAGCATTTTTCCTTTCTTGTCAGAAATATCTCTATGTCTATACCTTTCATTTACACTCCTCAATTACTTTTCATTTTTTTGGCACTTTCTCCCCTTTGTAGTTAAGGCTGGTCCTGAACTCACTATGTAGCCCAGACTAGTCTCAAACTCAAGGTGATCCTCATGCCTCAGCCTTCCAAGTGTTGGAATTACAGGTGTGTGCCATCACGCCCTACTACATCTCTATTTCTTACTTGTTGGGTATTTACATCTTATTTTTTCCTCATCTTGAAATGTATATGATATTCAAAATTTTTTGAATTTGGGCAGATTGCAAGTGTGAAGATCTGTACTGTCTTTCTAATACTTCCCTTCCTGTCTGTTTCTTGTTATAAAGGACCCTTCCCTACCTATACAAGGTGAGATTGTGATTTGAGGCAAATGGTCTCCTCTATCTCCTCATAGCAAGTTTTGGATAAATCCTTTAAAAAAACAAAAAGCAAAATAGATGTTCTCTGTTTTGGTCAGCAGCAATCAAACAAAACTAATCATATGAACCTAAGTCACTGATAAGAAATTCAAAGATGAGGGCAACTCCATTGAATTTCTCAGAAAACCAGCTGGGATCTTCAGAAAATTGGTCAAACCTCTCTTTACATCCACTTGGATCTGACACAGAGAAAGGTACATGCATACAGATGGTGGTTCCTCTTCCATCTGCCACTTCCTAGAAGGAACAAAGCCAGCGTGGTGTTGGTAGGAAACTTGTCACCAGATTCTGGGGTTCTACAGATTCTTTCTAAGTCCCTCTTTCAGTGTACTGAACAAAGAATTGGACAAGATGTGAAAAAAATGGTAGTGAAGTTTTACATTTATGAAAAGTAGGAATAGAAGTGTGCTCTGCAGAGTGAATGCAGGCCACTGAGAAAGTTAAAAGTGGCTATGAAGTTAATGGCAGAGGTTTGTTGGATCCCTCATTCTTCAAGTGGATGTCAGATCTAGGCTGTCTTATCAAAAACTTGCTTGAGTGTCCACCAGAAGAAGGTACTTTCTGATTGGCCTAAGGTAGGGGAGGGCTTGGGAACTGTGTTCTGCACAAGTGTCCTACTTCTCCCTGATTGACAGATCATGCCCACTTGCTAGACAGTTGGCCACACCCTCCATTCCTGCCTCATTAGGCCAGAAGGGGCCATAGGATGGGAACAGAGGGATATGACTGTGATCTCCCATGTAGTGCTAGAATTTTGGGCATCTTCGCAAAACCAGCTAGTTTTCAGAGGACTGCTTGCCCACCAACTAGAAGAGGAAGAGATGTGATGGTCAGTAATAAGCCCCTCAATTCTATGGAGCTCTCAGTGCACTGAATAGACCCCAGGGCTTTTCTGGCTCCCTACCTGAAGGGGACAGTTTAAGGCTGTCTGATTTTTCTTTGGTGTGAGGGAAGGCTGCAAAAACCTGTTAGACTTTCTTTAAATCCTCATGGTTCCAGGCATTTTGGCACACTCCTGTAATCTCAGCAATCTGGAAAGCTGAGGGAGAAGAATAACTAGGTTGAGCTTAGCCTTGGTAATTTAGTAACTTAGGAAGACTCTGTCTCAAAACATAAAAGAAGTGCTACATACATACATACATACATACATACATAACTATATTTATAGCAGCATACTTCATAATAGCTAAATTTTGGAAGTGGTCTATATGTCCAGCAACCGATGAATGGATAAAGATAATATTGTATTTACACATAATAGAGGACTACTCTGTCACAATGAAAGATAAACTTGTAGGAACACGGATGCACCTTGAGACCATAATGTTAAGCAAAATAAATCAGACACAGAAGCTTCAATATTACATGGTTTCTCTTATATGAAAAATGCAAAACATAAGCAAAGAGCAAAACAAAAGTTGAATAATAAAAGTAGGGAGATAGGTCTTTCTCAAATGGGAAGGGGATCAAGAGATGGAGGGATGGAAAAGGAGGGAGGGGAGGAAAAGAGGACAAATGAGAGCTAAGGTGTGTTATGTACATATACCAAACCAACACAGAGAATGTAAACACTATGTACTGCAAACATGTACTAATAAATTTGTTTTTTAATTTAGACTGGGTTTGGGGACTAGCTCAATGTGAAAGCTCTGGCTTCAGTTCTGAGTGCTGGAAAATAATCCTTATTTTGGTATATGATTATGAAAATTGGTACATAAGGCACTTCAGCCCCATTTGATTTCCATCTTACAGAACAAATCTAGCTGCAACAATTATATAGGATGTGCAGAGTCCAGCATAGCCCCTGCCATCTCTGAACTGTCGCTTGAGCAGTGCCTCTGGACCATATGCTGCAGGCCCTATGGTATGTCAATCTACATTACAGAGACACCTGGTGGCCATAAAGGCCATGGTTATGAGGTCCAGAAGATAGAGCAGAATTGAACAACAGAGAGAGGGCCTCTCTGAGTCTCCTCAATGAAAATTAAAGTCCACTAGGAAAGTGAAGAAAATCTCTGCAAAAAGGCATACTGGACCACAATGGTTGGTAAGTTGGTGGGATCAGCACCTCCCATAGGAACCCAGATTCGCTTTGAGGAAAGGGCAGCTGGAACCTGCAGTAGAAACTTGCAGAATTCAATCCTGTAGGAGGTCAGGGGCCTCAACTTGGATCTTGGAGTCAGAAATCAGCCTGAATCTCAGTAGACTACAGCTGGCTTGCTGAGACTAATCAACTTAGACCTGCACACTGCTGCCTACATTTTTCTACCATGACAGCAGACATAGCCTGAAGGAGGCCTTTTCTTTTTTTTTTTTTGGTACCCGGGATTGTACTTGGGTCCTTGCACTTGCAGGGCAGGTGGTGGAACCACTGAGCTAAATCCCTAACCCAGGAGGCCTTTTCTTTAAAGTTATACATTTCTTTTTTCCTCTCTCTCACTTTTTGTTCTACATTTGTCTCCCACTTCGTTCATGTTCCTGTACTATTTCTGATTGCTTTTTTCTCTTTCCTTCTCTCAATTGTCATTATTCTTATAGGAAGGTGAATACAGTTTCTAGCTTCCCACTGCTGTTAGTTTCTTCTGTTCTTTGTTCCTTTGCTCTGTCTCTTCCCCTTGTCTTCAGCAGTTTCCAAAAATTTGCAAGATCTTCCTGGGTCCTCTAGCCTTAATTCTAACATTTTCCTCTCCTAAATCTCTATCCCTCCCTCACGAACTCCATCTAAGTCCTCATTCCAAAGGTTAAATTTGCTATATTGAAAGGTTTATTTACTACATATTTAGGACTAGTCCTCAATTTTGATCTAGCTCATGTGGTTAAAGGTGACAGATTAATAGCTACCACAAATTGGCATTTTCTAAGCTGTGTTTGATGCTATTATTGTTTCTGATTGTATCACTTGGGGTAAGGTGTCTTGATTGATCTAATCAGTTGTCCTCCCTGGTATATTGAAAAGAAGATTGCCTATCATTAGAGACTCAAAGCCTAAAAGCCAGCTATACCTGGAAGATGCCTCTGAGAAGCAATCATTCCATAAGTGTTATGAATACAAGAAATAGAGATACTTACAATAAGCAATATTGATGTTTCAGCCCAGGAATTAAACCAAAAACAGCACCATCAAGAAGAGTAGAACTGAGAAGACAGCTAACCAGGTACAAACCCAAACTTCCAGCTCACCACAGACAAGTTCTGGGGACAACAAAGTGGAAAAATCAGATAATCAACCACCTGTAAAACCCGATTGATAGTGCAGGAAGTAACAAAACAGATGAACAAGGCTCTAGAAAAAATTAAAAACAAAAATAATTTCCCAGATACCTACAGAGATGGTGAGCAGAATAAGAGACATGATTAGAGACCCTAGAAGAGAAACACATAATAAAAGTAGATGAGCTCAGGAGCATGGTGGAAGAAATGAATGCCTAGCAAAGGAAAGAAACAGAAAACATGAACACCCAACATGGGAAAGAAATGTAAACTATGAAACATATTCAAACAGATATCTAGAAGATAAAGAGCTCATTTAAAATATTCACACTAGAATGAGCCATTGTGAAGATCATGTATGCAAGACAATATTGTGTTTAATAATCATAAAAAGAGAGATTTCTTAAAAATAGTAAGGGATCATGAGAAGCAATCCAACAGCTGCTAGATGATGCAAAAAAATATAACATAAGACTGATTGGAGTCCATGAAAAAGCAGGGGAAAACTCAAATGACATAGAAACACTTTTCACAGAAGTAATGGCAGAAAACTTCCCAAGCACAGAAAGAGAATTGACATACAGATAAGTGAAGTATATAGGACTCCAACTAGCCAGATCAAAACAAATCTACACCTAGATATGTAATAGTCAAGATCCCAGAAAACCAACAGAAGAACAAAATCGTATAAGCAGTTAGAGAGAAGAAACAAATTACATACAAAGGAAAGCCCACCAGAATCACAGCAGACTATTCAACATAAACCCTCAGTAAAGGAGAGCCTAGAATGAGGTATTTCAAGTTCTAAAAGAAAATAACCTCCAGAAGCAATGGCAGAACTAGCAACCATTCCCTATCTACAGGACATCAGTCCACAGGAGGTGGAATTGCTGCAGTTACTAATGGCAGATGCTATGGACACCCTTGAAGGAAGAAGAAGCAATAAAGAATGTGTGTGGAATACAATCCAAAAGGTTGGACTAATTGAAAATTTTCTATACCAATTAGAGGACAGTTTCTTTAAAACTAAAAAACTCAGAACTGCTCAAAGGCAAAAAACAAAACTGAAGCAGCTTCAAAATCTGCAGCAAAACTAGTCACTGCAGAGCAGTACCTATCACGTAGATGTCCCAGAGAAAGAGCAAAGGGTGACCACCACCCCAACTGTGACTGCTGGATAGCAAAGCCTGCCACCTAAGGAATGAGGTGATACTCCCCTTGGTTCATCTTAAGCAAAGACATTCTACACTTCAATCTCAACTGGCAGTGATAAAAGCTCTCAGCAATTTTGACTTGACTCTTGTTTAAATTTGTCTTGTTTAGTTAAATAACTTATAAAATAACCATTGCTGGCTCTTTTACCTGCTTTGTTCTTTCAATATTGACCAAAAGATACCAACTACACCCAAGTCTGCTTCTAGTATATGTTTATATTCATGTGTATTCAATAAAAATTATTCACATGTTGGGCCAGGGATTTAGCTTAGTGGTGCCATGCCTGCCTGGCAAGCACAAAGTTCTGAATTCAATCCCCAGTACAGGAGAATAATTCATATGTCACATATGGATATGAGCAGAAGATATAAATGGAAATTTAGAATTATATAACTGATAATACACTACACTTTCTCAGTTCTTATAGAGATAGGAAGTATGGCTGATATTATCATTAGGTTATCTAATTAAAATCTCTTTTCTTTCTTCTGGTCTTTTATATTGAATTTTCCCTGCACCTTTAATAACACAATGCAAATTTACATATTTGAAGAATTAGTGAACCAATAGCCATCTCTCAAGACCCCAACTGATGCCAACCTGAGGTTTTGAGAATAGGGAGCATGATGGGGTGTCAACTTGATTGGCTTCGGATCCAACTAAGGAAGTGACTGAGCACATATCTAGGTGTGTCTGGGTGGATCACAGAGGCATAGTTTTGGAATCTATGGCTGATCTCTCCACTCTTTCTCTCCTTCCCTGCTCTTATTCTTCACCTCCATGAATTGAGCAGCTTTGTTCTGCCATGCCCTTCCACCATGCTGTTCCTGCCTTGGAGCCAACTTATCATGAACTAAATCCTCTTAAAGTGTGAATCAAATAAAACCTTTCCTCTTTTAAGTTTGTAAGTGCCAGGCATTGTGTCTAGCAATGGGAAAGTTATCTAATACAAGGAAAATAGGAGGAACCCAGGTAAAGGACAAAATAAACAGGAAAACATAATAGTAGAACCACAGAGTACATTGTAATAACATGAGAAAAACAATAGCAAAATATTGGGTGCTGAGTTTTATTTATACAATGAGATTGTAAAGAGATCAATTAATAGCTAAGTCTAATGTTTATTAAATTTATGTTGTCATTGTAATGTAAAATATAAATATATCTATAAATGTATATATTTACAAGTACTATATGATATGTAAATATCTAATAAAATAAATATATAAATATATTTACAAATAACATATAATTGAAATAAAATAGTCATGACTTTAAAAAAAAAAAGAAAAAAACCCCCCTCCAACCTAGAGTGTTGTATCCTGCAAAATTTTCTTTCAAAATAATGGGGAAATTAGAAACTTCCATGACAAAGAACACCTGAGAAACTTCATGAATACCAAACCAGCACTTCAAACAGTTATAAACAATACCATAGAAAAAGCCAATGAGAGTGACAACTGTATGAGGCAAAACACAGCAAAGCCATCAGCCAAGGCAAGAAATTTTAGAGAAGGGGGGAAAATAACAGAGACAAAACAGGAAAATATAAGATAAGTCAGTATGTATTAATTATAACCATCAAGGTTAATGGCCTCAACTCACCAATCAAAAGAGATAGACTGGCAGAATTGATTTAAGAAGAAAAATCCAATAATATACTATACACACAGACACACTTAATTCAAAAAGAAATTTGTAGACTGAAAGTAAAGGGATGGAAAACAATTCTCCATGTGACAGGAACCTGGAAAAAAGCAGAGGTAGCTATTTTACTTGCAGACAAAGTAGATTTCAAATCAAAACTAATTAAGAGAGACAAAGAAGGTCACTACATCTTTCTAAAGGGAACAATCCAATAGGAAGAGATGACATTCATAAATATATATGCACCAAATACTAGTGCACCAAACTACATCAAATAAACATTAATGGACATTATAAACCAAATAAGCATTAACACAACTGTAGTGAGGGCCTGAAAACCCCATTGTCACAGATAAAAAGATCATCTAGACACAAAATCAACAACAAAATACTGGAAGTGAACCAAAGTTTTGAACAACTGAACTTCATAGATGTCTACAGAGTGATCCACTCCATAAAATCAGAATACACATTCTTTTCAGCTGAACATGGGGTCATTCTCAAAAATAGACCATATGCTAACTCATAGTACATGTTTAAGTAAATGCAAAGGAACTAAAGTTATCCCTAGTATATTATCAGACCGTAGTGTAATTAAACTGGAGATCAATAGCATAACAAACCACAAGAAATTGACAAACGTGGAAATTGAATAACACTCTCCTGAACAAACCAATGGGTCAGAGGGAATTAAAGAAAAAATTAGACAGTTATTAAAATTAAATGATAATGCCAGTAAGGCATACAGGAACTTATGGGACAAAATCAAAGCAGTTCTATGAGTGAAATTCATAGCAGTGAATGCCCATAGCAGGAAAGCAGGAAAACAGAGTGAGCTCAAATAAAAAAAACTAATACTGAACCTCAGGCTTTTAAAAAAAGAAGAGCGAGGCAAACCCAAAGCTCATACAAGTGAGGAAATTATAAAGATCAGAGCAGAAATCAAGGCAATGGAGACAAAGAGAATGATACAAACAAATCAATGAATCAAAGAGTTGCTTCTTCAAAAGAAGAAAAACAATCAACAAACCCTAAGACAACCACATCAAAAAAGGAAAGAAAAGGCTCAAATCCATGCAATTAGGAACAAAATGGGTGAAGTCACAACAGATCCACCAGAAATCAAGAGGCTCTTCAATACCTACTTTGAGAATGTGTACTCCAATGAAATGGGAAACAGAAGAAATGGACATATTCCTAGACACATGTGAATTACCAAACTTGAATGAAGAAGATATAAAAATTCTAAACACCCAAATTTTAATCAGTGAAATTAAAAATGTAATTAAAAATTTATCAACAAAGAAAATTCTGGGTACTGCTGACTTCACTGCTGAATTCTACAAGCCATTAAGAAAAAAACTGTTGACACTACTGCTTAATCTCTTCAATGAAATGGAAAGAGAATAATACTCCCACATTCATTCCTGAAGCAAGCATCACCTTAATACCAAAAGCAGAATAAGATCCATCTGAAAAAGAAAACTATAGGCCAATCTCCCTAATGAACATAGATGCAAAAATCCTCAACAAGATAGTGGCAAACAGAATACAGTGGGTCATCAAGAAGATCATACACCCTGACCAAGTCTGATTTATCCCAGGGATCCAAGGATGGTTCATCATTCATAAATCAATAAATGTAATACACTATATATATATATTTGAAAGTAAAACAGACCTTAGTCTGGCCAGATGGCACCCCCAAAGCAAAGTAGCTTAGAGGGGCGACTAGCCCAGAGTCCGAGGCTCTTTTTATAGAGGGTTGCAGGGGAAGTTAACAGGCAAAATTTACAGAAGAGGAACAAAGGTTAGTGGTCAGCTGATGTTTGTAGATTGTTCTATAGATAGCAGTGTCTGGAACATCAGTTTCGAACAAAGAGTTGAGTAATTTACTTTGGGACCTTATGGCTGATACAGATCTTATCTAGTGTCCCAGAACTAACAAGCATCTTTATCTATTTACTCACATTCAATCACAGTTGGGGCTAGGGGAGTTTTATGATTACAGAGTTATGTAGTCCCACATTCCCCACTGATTATACAACTTAAGTAATCTTACGTATAAACGTAGGCATCCATCGTATACAACAGCATGACAATAGTAAGCATGTACACACAACGGTAACAATGAGAAAAAGTTGTTTTAACCATTGTAGGTTGGGCAACCATTTAGTTAGCCATTGGAACAAGTCCCAGCCATCTTCATTATGTACCCTTTGAGCCAGGTCTTCTAATTGTTTTACCTTTTCTTTGATTTTTGGACTATTGTCAGTAAGATTGTAACAACACATATTTCTTATTTACTCACAACCTTGGTGGTGGAAGAGCAGCAAATAGTCTATCGCTGCCCTATTATCTAAGATTGCCTATCTCTGTTCTTTTAACTCTTGGTTAATTAATGCCAAGGCTAATGAGGTAGCATTTAACCCTTTGACCACCTTGCATGCTAATTTCCATACTGCCTTCTCAGCATGGACTCCTATAGAAGGCAAGGCAACAAAAGATGCTATCATAGTTATTACTTCAGCATCTGTCAACAGACCTGCATCATCATCACATCCTGGCGCAGTATAGGGTGACCAATGTTTAGTTCTGTTTGGCACAATCAAATCAGTTCTATCTGGTAGAACCACAGCTAGACGACTTAAGCAGCAATGGGTCTTGGTTAAATTGGCTGGGATATAATTGAAAGTTATTCCTTTACAGGTATAAAACCATCCTATTAGCAGAGAGATATGGCAATTGTTATACACAATTTTTTTTGTTTTATGTAGCAGGGCATTCCTTCCAACCATTTTATCCTCAGACATTTGGTTGTACAATTTTCATACATAGCACATTGGGTATTATTTGACATAATTACCCTGGGTGTATATAATTTGACAGCATTCTTAGGTTTATGACATGAGGCATGTCCCTAATACATGATGGAAATTTACATCAACATTTAGACAGAATTCAGACAAATTAAGCGAGTTTGCCAATTGAATCCATACATTTTTTGTGTGATCTAGTCCTCTTAGGGGCAATACTGCCAGTGTCCCAGAGAATATTATCATGAAGGCAAAACATCTCCAACCCACTCCAATCTTAGCTTTTGGTCACCTGGTTGGCTGATAACCCTCCATTTGTCCTTTTTGAAGTCCACAGGGGGCCCTGCTTTCAGATGGTTGCAATGTATCCAGGCAGAATGTCCAGCCACCTTCACCGCCAAGGGAGTTGACAGGACAACAGGAACTGGTCCCTTCCAACAAGGTTCCAGGGTCTTGGAATCAAACCTGTGAATAAAAACCAAATCTCCTGGCTTATAGGGTAAAGGTTGTAAAGGTTTTTCACTTGGACTAGTCATTTTCTTTCGTAATGTCTCATGTAGCTCTGACTGAAGCTGATGAACTGCTTTTAAGGATTTAAGGAGTCGAAGGTGGGAAAACTTTTCCTTTAATTCTACATCTACTAAAAGAATGATTGGGGGGAGATCGCTCATAAACAATCTGGAAGGGGGACAGATTGAGGAGAGGCTTGGGAGTGCACCTCGTTTGGAGGAGGGCAAAAGGGAGAAGCTCTACCCAACCTAGTTCAGTCTCCAAGCATAATTTAGTCAGAATCTCCTTTAAAGTTTGATTTGTTCTTTCTACCTGTCCTGAACTTTGAGGCCTATAGGCACAGTGTAGATTCCACTTTATTCCAAGGATATTACTAATTAATTTAGATATCTTGGCCATGAAGGCTTGGACCATTGTTGGACCCCAGAGCTATGGGCAAACCAAAATGGGGAACTATTTCTGTCAGGAGCTTTTTAACTGTTACTTCAGCTGTCTCCCTCTTAGTGGGGTATGCTTCTACCCATCCTGAAAAGTTATCCACAAAAACTAGCAGGTATTTGTACCCATACATGCCAGGCTTCATTCATTTCAGTAAAGTCCAATTCCCAATGTTCTCCTGGAGTTAATCCTCTGTGTCGGACCCTGGGGGGGGCCCGGTTACCCCATTTGCATTTACCTTGAGGCAGGTGGGGCATTGTCTCACCATGTCTTGGGCCTTTTGGGCCCACTCCTAGCTGACAAAATGGGGTCGCAGGGCAGCCATCATCCTTTTCTCACCGAGGTGGGCGGACTCTTGTAGTTTGCACAACAACATGTCTGCTACAGAGACGGGGAGCACCACCTTTCCATCCCTAGTCATCCACCACCCATGTTTTCCTCGAGTCCAGTGCTTCCCGTTCATTTTTGCCACCTCTTTATCTGTGTATTCAGGTTTTTCTGGGAGTACTGGCGTGGGTAGCAAAACCATTTGCTTCCCCACTGATTTTTGGGCAGCTTGCTTTGCTGGTCTATCAGCAGCATTATTACCAGTTATGTCAGGGCTAGACCCCTTTTGGTGCCCACGCCAATGGATGATGGCAACCTCTCGGGCCATCCAGATGGCTTGTAGTAATGCCAATATCTCAGTCTTGCTTTTAATTTCCTTTCCTTCGAAGGTCAACAGCCCTCTATTTTGATAAATCTCCCCGTGTACATGGGCGGTGGCAAAAGCATAATGGCTATCAGTGAATATATTTATCCTTTTTCCTTTTCCCAATTCCAGAGCCTTAGTCAAAGCAATCAGCTCAGCCCTCTGTGCTGATGTCCCTTGAGGTAGCCCCTGCTCCCATTCCACCTGTTGGTCCTGGTTGACCACTGCCACTCCAGCATACCATACACCATCACGAACGAAACTGCACCCATCAGTATAGAATGTTATCTCTGCTCGAGGGAGGGCCTGGTCTGTCAAGTCTGGAGGTCCTCCCCTCAAGTTTTCAAGAGTCTTGAGGCAATCATGGATGGGCATTTGTTCATCAGATTCTGGGAGTAGAGTAGCCCCGGGAGTAGAGTAGCTGGATTGAGGCTAGTGGTGGTGGCAAACTTAATGTGTGGTTGTTCTAATAGGAGTCCTTGATATTGTAACAGTCTGGCATTAGACAGCCACTTGCTAGGTGAGATATTCAACAAGGGCTCAATGGCGTGGGGAGTGATCAAAGTCAAATCCTGTCCAAAGGTCAATTTGTCAGCCTCTTGGGTTAAAGCATCTGCCACTGCTACTGCTCTCAGACAAGTAGGCCACCCTTGGGCCACTGGGTCGAGCTTCTTTGAGAGGTATGCCACAGGCTGCTTCCATGGCCCCAAAAGCTGAGTAATCACTCCCTTAGCTACCCCATTTTTCTCTGCTACATACAGGGTGAAGGGCTTGTTTAAGTCTGGCAATGCCAGGGCTGGTGCTGATGTAAGTGCAGTCTTAAGCAATTGAAATGTCTGCTGGCAAGCCTCAGTCCATTCGAGGGGTGTATTTCCTCCAGCAGTGGCTTCATGCAGGGGTTTGGCAATCTCAGCAAAGCCAGAAATCCAAATTCTGCAATAGCCAACTGCCCCCAGGAATTCTCACACCTGTTTCTTTGAGCTCAGCTCTGGAATCTGGAGAATTGCGGATACCCTCGATTCTGCCAGCCTCCTCTTTCCCTTTTCAAGAATATAGCCCAAGTAGGTTACCTTGGTCTGGCAGAGCTGAGCTTTCTTCCAAGACACCCAATATCCCAGTTCCTGGAGGGCTTTCAGGAGGCCCTCGGTGGCTACAATGCATTCTTTATCAGTTGAAGTCACCATCAGGAGGTCATCAACATACTGAAGAATAGTCGCCTGGGAAAACACTTTTCTTACCTCATGTAAATCTTTGCTGAGAACTTCCCCGAACAGAGTGGGGGAGTTTTTGAATCCCTGCAGCAGCTGGGTCCATGTCAGCTGTCTGGTAGTCCTGGTGTCTGGGTCCGTCCATTTGAAGGCAAAGAGGGGCTGGCTCACAGGTGCTAGAGACAGGCTGAAAAACCCATCTTTAAGGTCTAATACTGAGTACTACACATGAGCAGGAGGGATGAGACTCAACAGAGTATAGGGGTTTGGTACCGTTGGGTGGACAGTCTCCACCCAGCTGTTTACCTCCCTCAAATCCTATACTGGTCTGAAGTCTGAGGTGCCAGTCTTTTTCATGGAAAGCAGGCGTGTATTCCAGGCTGACTGGCAAGGGATCAAGATGCTGGCTTCCTGGAGTTGGTGGATGTGTTTGGAGATCCCCACCTTGGCCTCATCAATCTTTTTTATCTACTAGAAGAACCCCATCTCTTTCTTTCTTAGTCTCTTTCTCTGTCTTTCTTTTCAACTTCTCACAATCCCTTTTATAATGGCCCTTCTCTTTGCAATGTTCGCATTGATCCTTCTCTAACAAGGGCCATATTTTACTTTTATCCTCTTTTTTATTTTCTCTGCATTTCTTTCAGATAAAACCTCCATCTGCTAAGGCTGCAATATTTGCTTTTTCTATCTTTTTAGCCATTCTGTCATCAAAAGGATCCCTGTTATTAAACACCTTCATTGTCACACTCATCAATTTTTCCCCTATTTTCTCCCTCAAATCCCTCCATCCGCTGCAATTTCTTCCTAATATCTGGGGCTGACTGAGTGACAAAAGCCAAATTAATTGCCTGTCGGTTTGCAGGGGCATCTGGGTCAGTTGGAGTATACATACAGTATGCTTCCAACTGACACTCCAAAAAGGCAGAAGGGGATTCCTCAGGTCCTTGGAGGACCTCACTTACCTTGCTCAAATTGGTAGGCTTTTGAGCAGCTCCCCTCAAGCCGGCTAGGAGATGCTGATGGTAGTTGTGGAGAGCTTCTCTCCCGCCCAAGGAATTAGCTTGCCACGGGGGACAGGTGGACGGAAGTTGTGCCTCAACACGGGCCCATTGTTGCTCATCAAGTGGGCCCTCTGTTCCTCCCAACACTGACTTTATGGCTTGCCCTCGGATCCTCTCTCTCTCCTTGGAGGTGAAAAGGGCTTGAAGGAGTTGTTGACAATCATCCCAGATAGGGTCATGGGTATGAAAAACAGATTCTAGGAGGGAGATCAAAGCCTGGGGCTTTTCTGAAAAAGGGGGATTTTGATGTTTCCAATTGTACAAGTCACTGGTAGAAAAAGGGATATAGACATAATGACCCTGTTCTATTTCCCTAAGAGGTAGAAGAGGAACTGAACTAGTCCCTTCAGTGGGAGCCCTGCTGGGACCATAAGTGGCCCCTGTTTGCTTGTGGGAGGGGGAGGTCACAGAATACGGAGATTTTTTTCTCTTCAGGAAGAAGAGGGTAGAAAGGGTTTCGAGATCTGGTGCCGGCTTTATCAGAGGAGGAGGATGGCTCCACATAGGGTGGAGGTCTTATAAAGGGATCTAAAGGATCAGGATCTTGTGAGAGCACTGGTCTGGGAGCCTGAGCTTTGGACCCTTGGGGTTCCCTTGGAGCCATAACCAGAATGTGAGTGTTTGTTCACAAGGAACAACACTGCAACCAAGCCAGAGGCTCTTGACAAGCCTGAACCCAGATATTTATATATGGGAACTGATCAGGATGACTAGGGTGACCAGTGACCTTTTTCCATACAGCCCGACAGAGGCTTGGGTCAAAAGAGCTCTCAGCTGTCCATCCAACTCCGAAAGCTGGCCATTCCAATTGACACAGGGAACAAAGTTTTCTGCAAGATAATTTAACCCCATATTCATCCTCCTGTTTTGGGAAAAAGCCAATTTAAAATTAGTGAGAAAACAATCCAATGGGGTATTCTTGGAGCAGGATCCTCCCGTCTCTGCCCTGATGGTTTGGAAAGAAATACAAAATTAAACACTCAATGGACAGGACACTAACGTATGAATGACAAGACTAACAGGTGCCACAACAGAAATGAAACTAAATCTTCCCTTGTTCCTCATCAGGAACCTTGGGGTCAGGGGAGGCTTACTGGCCCATCAGCCACCTCACTCCTGACTTAACAAACAGTTGCAACTGGCCAAAAACTTACCTCCGGAGGTTTTCTGAGGTCTGTGCCTGAGAGTCTCCTGCTGGATCCCACCACAGAGTCTTGGCTGAGCCGGGGTTCCTGCCCAGGGATCTTGCTGGGGCCTCCAAAATGTAAGACTGAAGGCCTTACCAAATGCTCTGAGGAGCTGACTGCAGTGAAGCACACCCAGGGATCCCAGTGGTGCCCCCAAAATGTAAGACCGAGGGCCTTACCAAA
>NW_004624925.1:1035138-1050490 GCF_000247695.1 Heterocephalus glaber
AATGAAGAAGTCAAATTGTCATTATTTGCAGATGACATGTTACTCTATAGAGAAGACCCCAATAGTCAGCATGCCAAATCACCAGTTACTAGTCCCACAGAGCACACAGAAGCTAGAGAGAAACACAAGAGACTCAGAAATTTGGACACTCTGCCCAACACAAAGATCTGTCACTAATCCAGGCTTTTAGGGAAAAAAACCAACATCACTCCAAGGCAATGACTGCAACTAGCTAACAAGTAACAAAGACAATAACTGAACCCCCAAATCCTCACTAGTTACAATACCTATCAAATTACTTCCTGGCATCTCAGGAACCAACCCAACAAAGAAGTCAAGGTGAGAAGAAAGAAGGGTTAATTTATCCAATACCCCTCCAACCATCAAGCAGCTTGAAGCAGCAACAAACTAGAACAACTTCTAGTATAATTAGTAAAGTTCCCACAGATACCTTGGTATCCCATCTGAATTTAACCTGGGGGAGGGTTAGGGAGAAGAAATTAAATTGGAATACCAACCAGAGGGCCTACATTTCAGATGGGGACTCATGACTGCACAGTGTCCAGCATTGTGAGTGCTCAGTTATTTTCAGGGTCTGGACAAATCCCATAGCAGCTGGGCTCCAGCAGCCCCACAATTGGGCACCAGAAAGCTGTTACTGACTAGCATGGGTCATTGCTTTAGTGATAATGGGAATTAAAACCCAGGAAACAGTATGAACTTACAGACAAAAGTTTTCCATGGAAAGGACTCTGGCCTGAATAGTAGCTTCAGGGGGTGCAGTCTGATAAAGAGGATCAGACTGCCACACCTACAAATGAATAGAGACCTAAGATAAAAGGTCCAAAGGGGAAGGACAAAGGGAAGTGGGAGGGGTAGTGGAAAGAAAAGAAGGGAAAGGAATAAGTGTGAGAAAAGGAAAAAAATGGGAATAATGTCTTTGTAAATAGCAAGGGGTGGAGGGGTTGAATGGAGGGCAGGGAAATGGGGAAAATATAAGAACCAAAAATATTATGTAAAGGTACAAACTTCAAATAATGAATGTCCGGATATTGTATACCTAAAATGTACCAATAAAATTAATTTTAAAATAAAAATAAAAACAGTGGATACCAGTTTTGTGAAATGCTGCAAGGTGGGCTCTGGTTGATTATGATCTCAGACTTAGTTTCCTAGCACTGGAGGAATTTTCATGGCTTAGGGAGCAGTCCCATCCTTATAAAATGATCACCTCTGTTTGCGGTGGTTTTCAGTCATTTGATGGTCTGTTTTTCCTGAGATGTGTGTCAAAACTGCCTCAGAGTAATAGATGGAGACTTCTAGGCACCACTCCAAAGAGGAAAAGTTTGGAACTAGACATTGTAAAAACTGACAATGAGATCTCCTTGTGAATCCTGAGAAGTACTTTACTCTCTCTTCATGTCTTCTTATTTGAAGAGGGATGAGATTATAGGGTATGTAAATCTTGGGCTCATAAATCTTGTTCTGCCAAATTCTCTAAGTGAATAACATACAAATATCCAAAGTTTAAGGTATTAAAGGATACAAAAATAAAGGTCAAGCTGGTTTTGTGTTTAGATACCTACTAGGCATTGGTAGGCCCAAACAAAGAGTCAGCAAGTCCTTGTGGGTTTCCTTTTTAACTTTTAGTAGTACAAATTCACAGTATGTAATGATTACATTCACTGTAGGGGTTGGTACATGATCATAAGACATTTCAGTTTCCTTCTTTTCGCCCATCCCTGTACCCCCATTTTATTTTCCCAGCATCATATTCATTTATTTATTTTTTAAGACCTTATAAAGTGAATTATCATATATTTATATTTACCAATTGAAAATAAAACTAGTAGGCCCAAGAACATATAAAACAGGTATGACAATTGTACTGTCAAATACATGAATCAGCTACTTTAGCAAAAACTTCTTTTAAGTCCTTGATTGTCCCAGAGGAAAATATAAGTTGTGCTTTTAATGAGTAACAGGTTAAGGGTTCAAGAATTTGTTCCTGATCAGTCCCTATGGTAGCTTCTGTCTACATCAAAAGTGCTTGATTTCATATCTGAAAGTGGGCTTGTATAATTATTGTTGTTGCTGTTGTTGTTTGTTGGGGACTATGCTCTATAACTCAGGTTTCACAGTCTGCAGGCTGTGTTATCCTGCCTGGGGCCCAGGGAAGTATGTGAAAGGCCACATGTCCTCTGGCTATGGCGGAATGTGGCTAACCTGGCACTCCTGAGGCAAGACAGCATCTGCTGAGCACAGTTGTCAATATACAGCCATTTGGCCATACAGAAAATCTGGTTCCTCATTAACTTAATCCTTATCCACCCATTGTCTATAGTTGCTGTTCCATGAAATGAGTGCTACCATTCTCTCTGTGCTTCCTACTGCTAGTAAACATGGGTGAACCATGAGGTTTTATTCAAGTCTGTTTGCTAGAAGCAGGTCTTCTGCAGGTCCCCACTTTATATCTTGAAAGTTTTCTCTCTTTCATTCCTCATTGTTCCCCCCAAAGGGTTACTGAGGCTCTGATAAGCCTTCCATACTTATTATTATTTTGGTACTAGGAATTCAATCCAGGGCCATCACACTCAGCTATAACTCTAACTCTTTCTCTAATTTTTTTTTCTGGTTTTGAGACAAGTTCTAACTAAGCAGTTGAGTTGCTCAGGCTGGGCTAAAACTTGCAATCCTGCTGCCTCAGCTTCTAAGAGTGGTAGGATTACAGGTGAGTGCCACAAAGCCCAGCTTGTTTTCCAGATTTTTAACACCTTTACTAAGAAATAAATAATATGTATATTCTGTTGAATTGCAACTAATATTATTATAGATGTTATTTGGTATAAAACGACACAACTGATCATCTCACCTGTTCTTTGTACATTTTTTCTTCTTTTCTGCCTTTTTTGGATTAAATTTCTGTCATTATTCCATTTTGTCACTTGGCTTATGAAGTGACCTTGTTTAGGTATCACTGTGATTGCTCTAGGATACATAGTATATCTTTAATTTATCACATCATTGATATGGCTGAAGTGGATTGTGACTTGTGCTTTAGGAGTACCTACTGGAGTAAGGGTATAAGTTGCCTGAGGAAGATAAGATTGTGTGCTGGTAAAGGGTAGATAGTCCAGTCCAGTTTTATTTTCTGAATCTCTCTCCAGATGGTAGCTACCTACCCTGGAGTTCAATGAACCTTGGGGGATGATCTGGGCATGCCCTAGGGGGCAGAGGAATCAAGCAGAGAGTTATTGGATGCCGTATTTGTTTCTCTTGTTTCAGATTAGGAGCTCCATATCTGAACCTTCTAATCCTTTGGAATGTATTCTTTCTCTACACCAGAGAGTGGTGTGCCTACATCCTAAAGCCAAGTACACAGAGGAAACTATTATGATGCTATCTCACAATTACAATTATACTGTAAGAGAGAAAAAATGGTTAAATCATTTTAGGTTGAGATTTTCTTTACATTAAGAAATAATTCTTGCTGGTGTTCAAATGTAAATGTGGGCCATAGAAAAATGAGAGGCAGTTCACCCTTAAGATATTCAGTACCTCTAAGCCTGAGGCTACTCCTTGCCCTTTAGAACCTGAGAACAAAGTTTCTAAGACAATTTTAAGCCTTGAACACCAGGTGCTGAGGGTGGAGATTTTAAGCCAGCCTCCATGAGGCTATATCCATCCTTAGCTAAGTTGTTCAGGTCCCTCACAGACAATATCCCTTCCAGGACATAAATGGCAAATATGGGACTACCTGTCATCATGTGTCTTTTTCTCTCGGTGATCTAAAACAGATCAAATGAGGCCAAAGACAGTTTTCAGATGATCCTGATATGTACATTGAGGTGTTTGGAGTACTTACTCAGACCTATGGGCTAGATTAGAAAGATGTAACATTGCTCTTAAATAAAATATTGATTTTCATTGAGACAAGTACTATTACAAGCTGCTTCTACTTGTAGAGAAAAATATTATCTTAATTTTGGCACCTCAAAAGACAGTCAACCAGGGAAACAACTGGTTCTTACTGGAAGACAAGCAGTTCCTATACAAGACACCCCCGGCATGCCAATCAGATAGGAGATTAAATAGAAGACATTTTCAGGCCTGTATACTTAAAGGTCTAAGAAGCATGAGAACTAAGTCCTCAGTTAATTTAAATTGTCAACTGTTTATCAGGGAAAAAGATGAAGACATCCCTAGATCCTGATTTGATAAAAGGAAATACTGTAGTTTTTCCCAAGTCACAGTCTTGCAATATGTAGATAGTGTAGTGTTAGGTCTCCCCTCAGAAGAGCTTTCTGGCCAAGACACCTGTGCTCTGTTGAATTTTCTAAATTTCTAGATCTAAGGCACAACTTTGCAGCCTTGAGGTGAAATATTTAGGCCTTACTATATCTAAGGTAACCCACAGACTGGGGGAAGAAAGAATTAAATGAATTCTTTCCTTTTCATGGCCCAAGACTCTAAAACAGCTAAGGACATTCCTAGAAATTACAGGCTTTTGTGGCATTCAGATAGCAGGATATAGTGAGATTGTGTGACCCCTCTATTAGCTTATAGAAAAAACCAAGAGACAGACACCTGGGAAGTTTATTCCCTGACTGCGTTCAAGAAGCTCAAATAAGCAAGTTCTCAGTGCCTGCCACAGAACACCATTTCAGTTTGTATGTTAATAAAAAGGTGAGACATGGCTTTGGGAGTGTTTCTACAAGATTAGGGACCTGCTCAACAGCCTGTAGGGTATTTAAATCATAAATTAGATATTACAGATTCTGAATAATTCATTAAAAGGGTAAGCCCTAAACAATGTAGTTAGAACACTTTCATTCTCTTTCAAGAGGCAAGAAGCAGCCATTCAGGTTCTTTGAATATTGGTTTGATTTTCTGCTTGGCAGTTCAGTTGGAGTCAATCATAGCTTTTGTCTCTGAAGACATGTTTTGCCAAGGATTACAGATCCACTTTGGAAAAGCTCCTCTTCTCAAATGTCCTTCTACACCTAGATGTTTAAGATTTAGTTCTTGTGCCATACTTAAAGGCACACTTCTGTCCCTGCTCCACTGCCCTGCCCCTGAGAAATAATGCAGTTTGATTCAAGGCACTTTCCTCTTCTGTGGCTGCTGGATTTCAAGACAAAACTTCCAGAATGGTGAGTTTCTCCTCCCTGGAATCCTTCCAGAGTAAAGCTGACCTTCATTTATCTCTGGGCCATATGGAAAACTGGTCTAGGTTTAATTCTAAAACTATCATAAAATAAATGTAAAAGTTTTAGTTCAGATTTATCTGTCTTTCAGTCCTCAGACAAAATTAGAAAATGGTAAGAACAGGTAACCTGGCTCTGGCCACTTCCTTGCACCTCTAGTCTGCCACCACTCACACTAAAAGAGATAAAGTCTAATGGATGCCTTAGATTGAGCACAGGATAAGAGGGATAGATAGGAATGCCTCCTTTTCCTTTGTGTTTGTTTCAAAATGGATAAAACTGTCATAGGCAGACATCTGAAACACAACAGGTTGGAGACTTGACAGGTGTTCCTCCCTTACTGTTTGAAATTCATACTTTGCTCCAAAAAGTGTCACCTAATCTCTTATACATGCAAACCTGGTCTGAGCAGAGCTTCAGTGGAGATAAAGGAAAGAAGGAAAAGGAAAAATTATGAGAAAAGAAAAAATATAGAAATGATGTCTATGTAAATAGGGAGGGTGGAGGGGTGAAGGGCACACAGATAATGGGGGAAAAATAAGAATCAAGATACATCATGTACAGGTACAAATACTCAATGATAAATGTAAACATATTTTATACCTAAAATGTACCAATAAAAGAACTTAAGAATTAAAAAAATGAAATAAAATAAAATAAAATTAACTCTAATGGCTCTGTCCCTTTACAGGAAATAATTACATGTGACTATCAAACAACTATGCTTATCAAAGCAACAATGAGAAACCTATATATCTGGGTATTCCAGTAAGATAAACCATCAGCTTAGGGCTTATCTTAAAATGGTCTTTGCTTTCACAGGTGTAGAAGATTTTTATTCCTTTTGATTCTTATTACAAGAGATCTCTGTTAATTCATCTACAAAGTTCTGACTAGCCTTTTTATAGTTATAAACCTAAAAATTATAAAAGTTATTATAATTCAACTTTGCCAAATACATCAGAGTGCACTCCTGTTTATAAACAAGTTGTCTTATGTGTGTGTATGTCTGTCTGTCTGTTTGCTAAAACACATACAGCTCTTTTTTTTGAGCTTTTTTTCTTTTGGCATTTTGGATTTTTTAAGATCTTTGCCTGCAACTCAGGTTGGCTTATAGATAAATGTAACTAAAGACATGCTTCCCCCAGGTTGCCAGGTAATCCAAATAATGTCAACTGGTTTTACAAATACAGTATATATTGTTGTCTATGTATAATAACTTGGAAATCTTTCATTGGTCAAAAATAATGTGTTAATTATTATCCTGTGGATCTCTTAGGTCATCTAAAATTTGTTAAGATAATTAAAGACTGTTGGGCTTAGGACAACTACTAGACAGGACTCCCCTTGGTAAATAAAGGAGCAGTGGACTGGAAAAATTTATTTCAGTCTCTGTTCACAAAGGGGACCCCAATAATTTCCATAGTCTTGTGGAAAATATATTGCTAAACATATTATCATTGTGATATGTATACATTGGTCATGGTCAAATGGCTAAGTTTTCTGTGGGAAAACAATAAGTTTTTTTTTTGTACCGGGGATCGAACTCGGGTCCTTGCACTTTTGAGGGAAATGGTGGAACCACTGAGCTAAATCCCCGGCCCAGCAATAAGGTTTTATTTAAAATGTTCTTAGCACAAAACAAAATTGAGGGACAAAGTGTTTCTTGTAACTGAATCTCATTGTTATTTTGTGGTATATACATTCATGCCTTCCAGATGTACAAGTCTTCTAAGATATTGTTTGTGGTAGTGATCTTTTTTGACTCAGGTATCTGCCTATCTCTTGCATTCCAGCTACTTGTGATAAGAGGTACATGTTAAGCCACCATGATAAAACCAGTCAAATAACAGTTTTCCTAAAAGCTTATGTGATGTATGTTCTATGTGTCATCACACTTAGCAATGTTCTGTCACCAAACAATTGAAACAATATCACACTAAAATTAGAGGCTAGACATTATGAACTCCTAAAGTACACTTACAGGCCAACATGTATGTTCCCTTTAAATGGCATCTTACTAAAGGATAACAAATAAGAATTTTCTTTATGGCATGTAATGTCTTATGATCAGATGGAGGTGCTTGACTGAAAACTATTCCATACTAAGATGGACATGTGTTACAAAGAAAATGTCATCATGATTGTCATGCTAAAATACTATGTGTAGCTCTTGATCTTAAGTTTCTCTATAATATATAACTGTTGTCTGTTAACATTCTGCAGTGATTTAACTACTAAAATGACCATGGTTGGTAAGAAATAACAGCCCTCTGTGCTTTATATTTCAAAATTGCTTGATGTCTTAACTACTATAATAGTTCAGCTCACTGCTCCTACTGAAATACTTATGTCTCTGATCTTCTCTCCTATGTGTTCAACAACTAAATTTTGGAGACCAAACCTAGAAAAGCAACTGGGCTATGAGGACAGCCCATATTTTGGCCCTGGCCCCTTGAGGTCAACAAAGATCCAGAACACAAAGGAACCTTTCCTACAGGATACTATATCTTTGGTAAGTCACTCAAACTCCTGAGCAGGAAGATTGCTGGGCACCAGAGGACAAATATACCATGTGCCAAAGGAGGGTCACAAAGAGGTTAAAATCTCCCATGCTTTCTCTGAAAGCAACATGGTCAAGCCAGGCTGTGACCCCTCCTGACAGGTAATACTAAGGAGCTGAAAGGCTCTATGCATGGTTTCAAAGTAATGTCTGAGGAGACTTAACTGACCTTGATAGATAGCAAGAGGTTCATACTGATTGACACAGGTCTCACTTTAACTTGGTCTTAAACACCCAGCAGAGAAGAATAACCAAAAGAAGTATAAAATAATGGCATAGTAATAAAGCTAGATATAAAAAGGGGCTCCAGTCACTGACCCCTTCTGGCAGTTTCCAACTCTACCAGTAGCTGATTATGGTTATGGATCATTAT
Organism: Heterocephalus glaber; assembly: GCF_000247695.1. The sequence continues at coordinate 1,043,282 of NW_004624925.1, forward strand.
GAAAAACTATGGTAGAATCTATAAACTCAGCTAGAGTTTTAAATTTTTTAGTGAGATTTATTCTTCAAATTGTCTCATCTTTTTACAGCTAAAACTAGAGAGATTTATGACAAAGCATAAGATGTATACATAACCTTTATCAATGAAAGAATCTAAGAGCCAGCAAGTTACCATCACTATTTTATTTTCTAAGTATGACTTTCTCTGCAACCTGCCTTTTTATTCTAGTGTGCTCATGCTTAGATTATACATGCCCTAATTTCCTAAAAGTTTTGTTTATTTTTGCCTAGAGGCTGCCAGACTCCAAGCAGTCATGCAAATGGAACCAATGAAAAATGTGCTAGAATTCTTTTACCAGGATCCACCAGATTGACCTTGTAAAAGCTCATAACTGCTAAACTATACAATATGACTTCTGTGTTGTATTCTAAAGTCCCCTGAACATTTTTATCCTCTTTGTAGGAGGCTCTTACTAGTTCCTCCCAATGGAAAACTTTGTTGGCTATATTCACCATAGCAGTCCTGCTAACCTTAGTATTTGGTCCATGTATTCTTAACTGCTTCTTTGGTTTTGTCTCCTCCAGACTCAAAACTATACAGCTATGAAGATGAAAAGGTCTGTTGCCTATTGAAGGCCTTTAGATAGACCCTCTGTCAATTAACTCTGTTGATCACAACTATGGCCCTCTTCAGCTGGAACTAGCCAGAATGGTCTTCCCTTTGCCCTCTCACAGCAGTTAGGGGTACTTCTAAGGAGGGGGGAATTTGCAGATAGGTAAGTTAATTAGATATCTTTAAGGTAGTTAGACAGGACCAGCCCACAAGGAGTCAACATAGAGCACAGTGAAGACACATTCACTGAAGGCCAGCACTGTAAAAGGACAGAAACTACCACACCCATGTAGGATGAATATCAGGGATTGATATTCTAAACAGGTATCAATCAACTGGGTGGGGGACCAAGGTTTTAACCCAGCCTCTCCAGGAAATATCCCTTACCCACCCTTACTAAAAATCCTTGAACACTTGCTATGTGACTTGGTCTCCCAATTTGACCCACATTTAATCAATATTACTTGGGTGGCTGTACTTGTAATCATATTGGTTGGTTGTGGTTTTGTCCCACCTCCTGCCCACTTTGTAAATTTCCATTGGGTCTTATAGTTTTGTCCCACTTTTTACCCCCATCAACACATGGATTTGCTGTATAAAACATCTTTGAAGTGTGGGGTGGGAAGGCAACTCACTTTCTGGTACCCTTTCTATCTCTCTTAGGCAGAAGCTTTCTTCCTCCCAATAAATATTTCCTACTATCAAAAAAATTCAGTCATCTTGGTCCCCTCAGATACACCTCTTCTTCTTGGTTCAGGGATTGCACTGGGCTCCACCCAGTTCTTTCCTGCTCTGCAGCATGGAAACCCTCCTAGGGCCATCTGCTGATGCCACTGCACAGTAGCTCTCTCATTTCTCATCTCTCAGGGATCATTGCTCTTTATTGCCTGATGTCCAGTTTCCTACAGACCATGTTTATGTATATATTCTTCATTTTATGGTTGTTCTTTGGAAAAATGGGTCTACTTGCTGTGACTTCACCTAAACCAAGAGATGCCATGTATGTGTGATTGTGTGGTGGGGAAAGTGTGTGCTTGTGTATGAGTCTGCAAGTTCCTGTCCTGTGTGTGTGTGCATGTGGCCTACAGATATTTTATGTTTCTCCTTCGCCTCTTCTCTTTGAGGACATCCATAGAAATAAATGATAAAAAAGCATTCAAAGAGGATAAGAAAGATAACAATTAGTGAGAAACATGGCAGGGGTGGAACAGGTGAAGAAAGGCAATGAGATGTGATCTGGTGACAATGAGACACAGCCAGGAGAGGATATCTGTCTTAGTCCCCAGCCCTCTCCTGTCTCTTTATGGGCTGTGTTTTTCAGTACCAATGATTTCTCTGGATCTTGTGGCTCTAACACTTTCTCTCTCTCTCTCTCTCTCTCTCTCTCTCTCTCTCTCTCTTGCTCTTCCTTCTTCCATTTCCATCTTTTCATTCTTTGCTGGAGATTCTGAGCTCCAGGATCAGAGTTGGGTCCAGTTCCCAGAGATGTGCCAGTCTCAGGTCTGCCAGTTCTGTCTCCATCATCACTGTGAGTCTGCACCTTCCTTCCCCCAGCAGGGGTGAGGCCATAATCACCCCATATGGGAATGAATGTGTCCATATCTTCCAGCCTCTCTCTTTCTTTCTCTTTTCTTTAAAGTGTGAAAGCATTGCTAGGAGTGGAGCTCAGAGGCACAGTTCTCCCTACTAAGTGCAAAGCCATAGGTTCAATCCCCATACATATAAATCAAGAAACAGTGGGAAATCAGCATCTTGCCTACAAAGCCACACAAATCACTTGCCACCACCAAAGATCCTGACCTAGCAGATGGGGATGGCTGAGTCACCTCACATGCATAAGGGTGAGGTAAATGCAAACCATTATCTGAATCTGAAAATCAAAGCCACCAGGCCCCACCTCTCCCTTTATTCCTCTGACTCAAAAAAGGGCCAACAAAGTGCACCTGTTCAATCTTGACCTTGGCGTGGTGCCATCACAGACTTTTTTGACCCCAGGACCTTTCTCCTGCTGTGCTGAATCACCTGGCATTCAGCTTGGGTCCTGGTTCCAGACCTAATGGGAAGGAGTGAAGTGCTTTGCACAGAATAATTCATTTTGAGGGAAAAAAGCACAGAAATGGTGAGAACTTCCCCAAGGCAACATGGCGGGCAAGAGGTAGAATCAGGGGTCAAACCCAGTGTGGTTACAGAGTGTCTGTTTACATCACTTCACTATGTTTCCTGTCTCACAGAGATGTGGAGACACAGATTTACTAGTTTGAATGTATGAATATACACCAGAATACACAGTATTTGATCTTCTTGATATTAGTTTGCATCATGGGTGGCTAGTGGATCCTCAGATTAATGGCCTCATAAAACCTCTTGGTAATTGGATCTGCAATCAACTCATGGAGATCATCTCTTTTAAGCAGTCACATGACTCAGCTGATTAGTGAAGACTTTGTAGCTGAGCAGTCTGTAAACCCTACAGCCACTCAACTGGCACACCATGGATTATGTGAGCTAACTTCAACAATTCAAGAAGGAGAACTGTGTGTTCTTTCAGAATAATCATTTTAGCACCATGACCAAATAGAGTTCAACTGTATTTGTTGGTTACAGGCCAAGGGTTTCTTACTGAAGAAAAAATTGCTTGGGAATCCTAGGCAATGGATGTGGTGATGGAAACTTCTGTGATGCAGAATTTCATCTGCAGCCTCATTCAGATCCTGCAACTGTAAAAAAGAGCAAAAGGATTGTTACTGGGTGCTTTGAAGACCAGCAGTCCTTTTCAGGTTCTTATTGTCCCATTCAATGAATTGGATGGAACAATCAGTGCATATGAAAGAGGAACTTTATTTAGAGTAAAAATAAGAGAAGGAAAAGAAGAACAACTGATGTGCTCAAGGAGAAAAGGGTACTTTGAAGAAAAAAGAGAAGACACATCTTGCAAGGAGAAAAGATCATGGAGAGAGCAAGAGGGCAGTGGCACAGTCAATGCCTCCATCTTTTTATACCTTCTTTGACCATTGACCCAGGTGGCCCCACTTGATCTTGTGCTCGAAGATTGGCATCAAGTGTGAGGCTCAGCTAGTTCTGGATGAGAAGATCAGTACCAGGTCCAGGGTCGGGACTGTTCTCATGTCAGACTCAGGAGCTGCTGCTCTGCACCCATGGTAACAAATCTCTTCATGTGCCAGGTCAGGTCATGCCCAACTGTCCAGCCACATTGCCATATCCATGCCATGCCCTGCCATGCCTCAGAATTAGTAGATCATGAATCTCTTATATCATCATCTCTACAAGGAGATTAGCACAATCGGGATCACTTGGGAAGAATTCTTGAAGCAATCAGTGATTTGGAGCTGGCAGAGACAAGAGAGGCAGGATAGATGAGTTTCTCAGCTGCATCAAAACAAGAACAAGAGTCAGCACATGGCCCCAGCAGGGCAATACAGGCAGGAGCCTCTCCATAGGGGGAGCAGCCTCACCTTCTAGAATTGGTGAATGGAAACAAAAGGAACCTGAGAAAAAGATAAAGAAAAGGAAAAGGCAGCTATGTTATTTTGTGACAAATATTGGATTCTCTTGGAGCCATCTACAGTATGTGTCTTGAGAAAACAACAAGGGGAAGGTAAAAAACTGATAAATAACCTCTTTGTTTGATTTCCATAATATTTTTCATGAGAAAGATTTGGTGCTTTGGTACAATCAGACTTTTGCAAGTCACAACATTCTTCATGGTCTGGAGGGTATTTTTTTACTTTCTATTTTCTGTGTAGAGTTTATTAATATTTAACTGATACACTAATATTTACATGGTTAAAGCCTGGGGCACTCAGGATATCAAGGTGGTCTGGAAATCACCACTGTGAATTTGGAAACGTGAAGCACCACTTGGTGTCCCAGCACAGGGACATTCTCTGAGGTGAATGGAGCCATGTGCCCAGTTCTCACCAATGATATTAAAGCAGAAGTGGTACATGCAACTTCCACATTATGCTTCTAAAGGAAAGGGCCAAGATTTCTTCCTGGACATTTCCCCTTTCCTGCTGGCTGGAGGTAACAGAGGCAACACCTTAGAAAGAAGAAGTAAAAGTATGAAAGGAGCCTGAGACTTTTATACCATTGAACTACCTAGTCAGCCTTGAATTGCTTATATAGACTCATTAAGTGAAAAAAAAGCAAACTTCCATCTCACTTGAGCCCCATTAAAATGTTACTTTGGATTTTGGTTACAGCAGTTAACCTATACCTAGAAAATTCTGTAAAAAGTAGATGATAGATAGATGATAGATAGATAGATAGATAGATAGATGATAGATAACTAGGTTTCTGTAGATAAAGAATGCTTGAAAAATCACTGAATCAAATATTTGTCCAGCTTCAGACATTTGCCTACTTTTTGTCACTGTCAGAGTACCACTTTAAATTGACTCTCCTTTTTTCAGAACTTAAATTAATTTTTGAAAATTCAAATTAAGATGAAAGCCTCATATCTCTCTCTTTACAGGGAAATTATCCATTTTGTAACATAACCAGAAAGTACATATGTATTAGTTTCCATATTAATAATGAGTTTCTGCATAATAAAACTGTCCAAAGCATAGTAGTTTAAGATGAAAACAATAATATGTTATTTCCCACAGTGTCTGTGTGTTGATGTAATTTAATCCCATAATCTTCTCTAATCACTGGAAAGTATTCTTATTACTCATACCTACCCCAATTTATTTTGTGCATTTCCTTTCACTCTCAAACTGAAGCTTACTGCTGTAAAAAGATAGAGACAAACAAAATTAAAAAAATCAGAAATTTAAAAAGACCTAGAATTATAACATATTAGAGCCTGAAGCCATCTTAGATAAATTTTTAGTTCAGCGTTTCTCAAAAACATATGAAATTCATAATTTGAACCAATCCCAGAATGGTGTATAATAAGTTCCTAACGTATGAACGTTCAATTTGCAGACTTTCACAGATGCTAACAACCTCAGCTTACAAACATTCCCAGATGCAAATAAATCATGGGAAGTAGCTCATGTGTCTGCTGGACATTGTTACAGTTGTGATGATGTACACTTATTGTACTGTGCAATAGTGTACAGTAGTACAGTACAGTCAGAGATTTACAGTGTTTTTGTGTGTTTGCTTTTTTTTAATGCTTTATATCATATATTTGTGCCAAAGATGTATAAGACTCACTGTTAGACAAACAAATGAATCTGACTTATAAACATTCTCCAGGGAAGGAAGTCATTTATAAATTGAGGGCTTACTGTATAAATTATCAGTTGTAAAGTACCGTATTGCAAAATTACTTGGAAGGAAGATGCATGTATGAATATGAATATTGCCAGTAATGATAAGAAAAATATTTAGCAACAGACAGGCATGCTGACTGGAGTGTGATAGGAGCCTGGAGGTCTGCTAGTTGCTGAATTGTGTGGATATTGGTGCAATTTGGTCCTGGAGAAGTGCTCAAGTTACTTATTTATAAACCTCTTTCAAAGGATGGCTCTAACAACTCAAAGGAAGATTGCACTTGTGTGCATGTGCTGTGTTCTAGCCCTAGACAAGGTCCTCTAGAAATTCCCTTCCTCCCTGGGCAGGGACATTAGCAGAGCTTGACATAGAATTTGTAGGTGAGGGGCAGTAGTGTCAGAATTTGTGGAAGAGCTGATTATTAAATGTTCAGAAGTTTTATTAGCTAGTTGTGGAATCAAGTGTTCATTAAATTATGTAAACTTAAGGTAGAATGCATGATGTTTATAAAAGAAGGTAATAAATAACCAAGCCTCTCACTTCCCAATTACTTTACCATTATCTATGCCTTTGAGTTTATTTATGTCTTGCATCTGTACAACACAAATACTGTATGATGATGTGAATCAGCACATCTCTTTGCAACTCCACATTTAATGACATGATGTTGGCTGGTTGATAGAAATTGACCATGGTGATTAGATTTACACCAGAAAAATTAGCAAACTCTAAAAATTGGTTCTTTTCTCCACAACATCCAGCTCTTTAACCTTACCAGCACACTGCTGAGAGTCTATTTCTAAAACTGGAGACCTGGATTTGGTGTTGATGTCACAAGGTGGTCCAAAGAAGCATGAGAGAAGTTCTTCAGGTGTTTGCTGATATCAGGAGGATTTCCACACAGGCTGAGACTCCCCTGCATGTCTTCACCTTCCTGTGGGGGAAGGTGATGGACAGAATGGCTGAGCTGGGCCTCTGGGTCTAGTGTTTATGTCCCACATAATGGCATGTAGGGAGCATTCTGTGGCTTTAGAGGCGATCACATATAAAAACAAGAGAAAAGTGAGCCCTTCTCTTTGGACTTCTTTTCATTTGTACTCTGGTGATGATAGCAATGGGACTTTTTATATTTCATTGTAAGTTATTGATTGACACATAATAATTCTACTTCTGTATGTAGTATGATGTGATGTTCTAATTCATATATACATTATGTTAATGATCAAACCAGGGTAATGAGCATATCCATTACCTTAATTTTTTTCCCATTAAGTTTATTGGTACATTTTAGGTATAAAATACAGTTACATTCATCATTGGGATCTTGTACCATTACATGAATATCTTGGT
>NW_004624925.1:1069038-1099503 GCF_000247695.1 Heterocephalus glaber
TCTTCAATCTCTCTTTTCAGAGTGCCATAGTTTTCAGAGAAGAGGTCTTTGATTTCTTTCGTTAGGGTGATTCCTAGGTATTTCAGTTTTTGGATGGTATTGTGAAGGGAATTTTTTGCCCTATTTCTCTCTTGATGAGTCTGTTGTTCATGTACAGGAAATCTATTGATTTTTGTGTGGTAACCTTGTATCAAGCTACTATACTGAATTTGGTTATTAGGTCTAGAAGACTTTTGGTGGCATTCTTGGGGTCTTCTATATAGAGTATCATGTCATCTGCAAATAATGACAATTTCAGCTTTTCATTTCCTGTCTTTATTCCTTTTATTTCTTTCTCTCATCTAATTGCCATGGCTTATGTTTCCAAAACTATATTGAACAGGAGTGTTGATAGTGGACATCCTTGGCTTATTCCTGATTTTAGTGTGAAGGATTTCAGTTTTTGATGATTTAGTATGATATTAGCTGTTGGATTTTCATAGATAGCTTGTATCAGAGTGAGGTAGAGACTCTCAATTCCAATTTTTTGTAGGGTTTTTTATAATAAACACATCTTGTATTTTATCAAATGCATTTTCTGCATCTATTGAGGTGATCATATGGTTTTTTCCGTGACTCTATTGATATTATGTATCACATTTATTGATTTATATATTTTGAACCATCCCTGCATCCCTGGGAAGAATCCCACTTGGGCAGGGTGTATGATCTTCTTGATGATCTTCTGGATTCTATTTGCCAGAATCTTATTAAGGATTTTTGCATTTATGTTTATTAGTGAGATTGTCCTATAGTTCCCCTTTTTGGTTGGGTCTTTCTCTGCTTTGGGGATTCCAGGAATGAATTCAGGAATATTGCTTCCCATTCAATTTCACTGAAGAGTTTAAACAGTAGTGGCAGTAGTTCCTCTCTTAATGTCTTGTAGAATTCAGCAGTGAAGCCATCAGGACCTGGACATTTTTTAGTTGGTAATTTTTTCAATACGTTTTCAATTTCATTGATTGATATTGGGTTGTTTAGAATCTTTAGGTCTTCTTCATTCAACTTTAGTAATTGATATGTGTCTAGGAATCTGTCCATTTCTTTTACATTTTCAGTCTTATTGGAGTATACATTTTCTAAGTAGGTATTGATGATCCTCTGGATTTCTGCTTGGTACATTGTAATTTCACCTTTTTCATTCCTAGTTGCATGGATTTGGGCCTTTTGTTTTCTTTTTTTAATAAGCTTGGCTAAGGGATAGTCAATTTTGCTTATTCTTTTGAATAAACAATTCGTGGCTTTTCATTGATTTTTTTGAATCCTTTTCTTAGTCTCAATTGCATTGATTTCTGCTTTGATCTTTATAATTTTCCCCTTGTATAAGCTTTGGGTTTTCCTTGATCTTCTTTTTCTAAAAGTTTGAGGTTCAGTGTCAGGTTGTTTATTTGTGCTTGTTCTGTTTTCCTAATATGAGCATTCACTGCTACATATTTGTCTCACAAGACTGCTTTCATTGTGTCCCATTGATTCTAATATGTTGTATTGACATTTTCATTTAATTATTGAAACTGTCTGATTTCTTCTTTAATATCCTCTGTGACCTACTGGTTGTTCAGGACAGTGTTATTCAATTTCCATGTGTTTGTTGAGTTCTAGCAGTTCTTTAAGCTTTTGATCCCCAATTTTATTGCACTATGGTCTGATAATATACAGGGGACAACTTCAATTCCTTTTTACTTACTTAAACATGTTCTATGAGTATGTGGTCTATTTTGGGGAATGACCCCTGTGCAGCTGAAAAGAATGTGTATTCTGATGTTGTGTGGTGGGACACTCTGTAAACTTCTGTTAAGTCCATTAGTTCAAGAATTTGATTGAGTTCTAGTATTTTGTTGTTTATTTTTTGTCTAATGTATCTATCTATCTGTGATGGTGGGTTATTGAGATCCCCCCGTACAATTAATTGTGTTAGTGCTTATTTGGTTTATATGTCCATTAATTTTTGTGGTGTATAGTTGGGGGCATTAGTATTTGGTGCATATATATTTATGATTGCCATCTCTTCCTCTTGGATTGTTCCCTTTACAAGGATTTAGTGTCCTTCTTTGTCTTTCTTAATCAGTGTTGATTTGAAATTCACTTGATCTGCAAAGAGGATAGCTACTCCTGGATTCTTTTTGGGCTCCTGTCCCATGGAGCATTGTTTCCCACCCTTTAAATTTCAGTCTATGAGTTTCTTTTTGAATTGTGTGTTTGAGTTAAATGTGTTTCTTGTATGCAGCACATTTTTGGATCTTGCTTCTTGACCCATTCTGCTGGTCTTTTTCTTTTGACTGGGGAATTGAGACCATTAACACTGATTATTATAACTCATATGTATTGACTTATTGTCATGACTTTTCTTTTGGTTGGATTCTCCCCCTTTGCTTTAATTTGTTGTTGTGCCTAATGGATTCATTCTGCTGGGCTTACTGGGGTTGTGATGCTTGTTTTCTTTTCCTAGGATATTTTCTAAGATTTTTTGGAGTGCTGGTTAAGTATTCATGAAGTTCCTAAGGTGCTCTTTGTCATGAAAGTATCTTATTTCTCCATCATTTTTGAAAGATAGTTTTGCAGGGTACATCAGTCTGGGTTGGAGGCTGTTTCCCTTTAGGGGTTGCAATATGTCACTCCAAGCTCTTCTTGCCTTGAGGGTTTGAGTTGAGAAGTCTGCTGTGATTCTGATGGGCTTTCCTTTGTATGTGCTTTGTTTCTTTTCTCTAACTGCTTGTAGAATTTTGTTTTTCTGTTGGGTTTCTGGAATCTTAACTATTGTATGCCTATGTGTAGATTTTCTTTTGATCAAGGGTATTTGGAGTCCTATATGCCTCACTTATCTGCAGGTCAAGTTCTTTTCCCCTGCTTGGGAAGTTTTCAGTCATCACTTCTGTGAACAAATTTTTTATGTCATCTGCACTCTCTCCTGTTTCTTCATTGACTCTCATTAGTCTGATGTTATTCTTCTTTGCATTATGTAGCAGCTGCTGGATTGATTTCTCATGGTCCCTTAGTATTTTTAAGACATTTTTCTCTTCCTGGTTACTGATTGCAATCCTATCTTCTACATCTGAAATCCTATCCTCGCATTGGCTCATTCTTCTGCGTAAACTTTGAATGGAGTTTTTAATCTCCTGGAAATCTATTTGCATCTGTTTTATGGATTCCATTTGTTTCCTATGTTGGGATTCCATCATGTTCCTCAGCTCCTCTATTTTTAAAAATGTTTTTCCACTCTAGATTTATTAATCATGTCTTACACTATGGGCACAATCTCTGCCATCATCTGAGAAATTATTTCTGATTTCATTTTTCCCAGATCCTCTTTTGTTGCCAGTTCAGGGAGTCCAGGTTGTTGAGTATCAGAGTTTTCCATCCCGTTTCCCTTTGGGGTTACTTTAGGTGATTTGGACATCTGGTTTTCAGACTTGTTTTTATGTCTTCTCATTTCAACGGGGTGTCTGGGGTGTGCTGCTGGCACCCATATGTCTTGCCTCCTTGGTGCTGGGGCTGGTGGTATGGTGGCCCAGTAGGCTCCTCCTCATTGCTGAGTGTGGCTCTGTTCCTCAGCACTGGGGGTTTTGGTATGGTAGCCCAGAAGTCTCTTCTTCAGGATTGGGGGTGGCTCTGCTCTTCAGTGCTCATGCTGCCTCAGCCTGCACCTACATTGCAACCAGAGCTGTTGCCGCTGCCACAGTCCATTACATTTTCCCCTCAGCTGTCTTAACCACCACAACAGAACTCCAAAAGTTAATTTATTATTACTAATTTTAAAATGAGAGAAGTCTGATGATGGTTCTTTATAAGAACAATGCAACTTGCAGGATAATTTGATTTTTTTAGCATGCAAGCAAAAATAACAGATATTTCAAATTTTTTACTAATTATCACTAAGAAGAATGCTGGAGTTAGTTTCATAAGTGAGAGAATGTTACATCTGAATTATTAAAATGGATAGATATTCTTCTTTCAGACAAAACAATTTTTAAGGTATAACCATACACTGACTTTATTTTTATACCAATAAACAGCAATAAAGAAATTCAGTAAGTCTAGAGTAGTACCTAAACATTTGTACTTTTGTAAATTTTCATGGATTCATCCAAGATGCATTCCAAGATGAAAACTGCTTGTGTAGAAGCAGCTAGTTTTGTTTTAGAGAAGGAAGACTATAGCTAAGTAAATACTATGTATAATAACTGAAATTATGACACATTACATTATGATTGCCTAATATCCAGCAAAACACTACTAGGTTTTTGGTAAATATAGCAAAGTTCAAGAGAACTGTTTGGTAAAAATATTGATTAATGTCCACGATGACAAAACATACTGTTGACAGAAGAAGCATTGACAAATCTGTGGGAACATCCAATAATGCACATGTTTTCAAAATGTTTTTATGCAATACAGATTTTACACATAGGAATTAAAATTAGGAAAGACTAGCCTTCTCATTTGGAAAGTCTTTTATGCAAGGCTTTAATCTAATTATTTTCATCATTTCATTTTATCCCTGAAAAGTATAATTCTGTGATTTTTTTCAAGAGAACTTCTAAGAAATTGCAAAGGTAGATCAAAGTGTACAAGATGTTCCAAATTTTTATTTTATTGTCTATATTTAGGATTCAATTGGGGAAGATGAAAATGAGAGATGTTGGGCTCTAAGTAGGAACAAGCATGTCTCAGAAGCAACACTTGGTTACCTAATTAATTAAAGTGAAGCATTTGAAAATAAACAGATGAAAACAGAACTGTAAAGAGCCTTAACTCTTTCATAGTGAGGGAGCATTTTCATTGTTTTCTTTTTCCTGAAACAATCAAGTATATAACGAATTCTCCATATAGTGCAGAAAATTATTCTAGAAAGAAACAGAAGCTTTGCTACCTAGCAAAGATTTGAAATTATGTGTATTATGGGATGTTCCTACAGATTTGCCAATGCTTCTTCTGTCAACAGTATGTTTTGTCACCATGAGCACTGATCAATACTCTTAGCAAATTGTTACCTTGAACTTTGCTGTATTTATCAAAAACTTGGTAGTACTTTACTGGATAATAACAATATGCCAACAATAGCATAGTGTATACCCAAAAAGTAAAGAATAACCTTTTTATTGTAGGCAAAATAATGTGCTAACCAAAATGGGAATTTTATCAAACCTGTGTACAATTTGGTAGCCTTTCAGCACACCTATGATGTCTCTCCAGACTCACAAACTGTCAACAAAGGCAGGGAAATGTCGCTTTCAAAGTTATATCCTTCATTTTGTTCTTTTTTCTACTAGGACAAGCTAGTACTTAAGAACAGCAGCTCTCTTTCAGGAAATTCATCCACAATATCAAAATAATTTTCATATTGATGCAGATACTTATATATATATGCAATGTGCTCAGTATTGTTATCTTCAAAAGAATCAAACATTTGTTCAGATATCTCAGTTTTGACAATAAATATAATGTCAATAGGCTAAAGCCACATAAATAAAATGGGTCCCTCATTAAGAGACTAGAAAACCCAGTGGTTTAGCACAAAATAGCTATTTTTCCTTAAAAACCAAAAATATATACACAATGTATTTCTCTGTTATTATTGATTCTGATGTATTTTAAACTTCACATATTAATTATAACTTTTAACCACAGTCACTAATTCCTATTTTACAGAAAGAACAGGAAGGTGTGGGTGGTTAGTGTCTATCCCACACTATCTCTAGCAGAATGAGACAGATTATAATTACAACCTCTCATAGCTCCACACATCTTTTTTATACCTTCGCAAAGTGACAAACTTAAGATGTTCATTAAAGGAATTTCAAGTTAGCACATCTGCACAGCATATAAAATCAAGAGGCAAATTTATAGGAACTTCAAATTGTGTTCAATAATCATTGTTTCAGGATTTTACCTTACTTAGATACTAGGAAGTCAAATGCTACAAAACATAATTAATATCAAAATAAAACTTTTCAGAATCATGACAAACTAATTGAACAAAAAATTTATATTTTTTTAGTATAGGAAATGCTACCATGCCCCTGCAAAAGCCAGCAGGCCATGCCACACGACCATCCATTGAATCCAAACTTGGGCAGCAGAGGAGGACTAAGTAAACTGATCCTGGATGAGGGGAACATGCAGAGAGAGAAGATAAGCCTGAAGGGCAAGCAGACTCAGGGAGAAAGTGCAAATATGTCTGGAAAGTTCAGGGTCTTCATAGTTACATTCCCAAAGTGACTGGTTGAGGGAGACCATCATGGAGAGGGATTGGGCCAGACATAAACTGCACTGAGAAGTGTAAGTTCAGGTTGAGAAAGACACATCCCTGACCTCCCCAGAGAGCTATCAAACTCTGCAAGTGTCCACTTTAAGTCCAACAGTCCACTTAAAATCTCACCCAGTGGCCAATGTCCAGCAGAGACAAGGCAGCTGATTGCATTTCCCATCTACCAAGAACAAGGACATGCTGTGGCTTCGACAATAACTACAGTCTGCAATGAATGGACAGAGGGGCCTCTAGTGCAGGAAAGGTACTTCAAAAACCCACAGGACCTAAAGCTAGGCTGAGAAAACTGTAACTTGCTGGATTCCAGGACTGCAGAAGATGAAAAGAAACCACTCACTCAAAAGCACAGAGGAATTTTTATTTGATTCAATTTTTAAAAAACATTTTAATTGAAAAACAATTTTTAATTATTAGTCTCTTTCTTTTATTTGTTTTTTTTGGGGAGGTTGGGGATTTCCTCTTCCTTCTTTTAACTTTTCTTTTTCTGCCTTCTTATCTTTCATTTTCTGTGTTTTGCTTTTGGTTTTTATTTTTTCTTCTTCTTATTTTTCTTTCCATCCTATAACTTTTCCAACACTATTAATTTCCTTTTATTCCTCAATATGAGCCCCTAATATCATTTTTCTCTCTTCCATCTCATATCTCTTTGGTTAATTTTTCAAATTTTACCTTTTTCATTTTCTGGGTTTCCTCAACTTTATAACTACTAACTCCATGATTCTCTAGATAGCTAGTTGACTTTATGCAATTAATTTGAATACTGTCCTATTTGTAGTAGAAGTAAAAGTTAGTGGATATTTAGTAGATATTTACTACAGGTCAATAATAGGTTAAAGTTTCATTTGTCTTAGTGTTTTGTACTATAATTATAATTCTGTGTTCTATCACTGAGGGTGGTACTTTATTGGACCTTAGATTTTGTTTGTCTCTCAGGCTATTATTGTTTCTGATTCTATTGCTATAGGCAAGGTGCCACAGTTGTTGCTATTGATTGGTTTACTCAGGATGCCAATATCTGGATTGTGTTGAGATCATTTAATAATGCTGTGTCCTGTTCCTGGAGAATTGGATACTAGACCAAATAAAGTGCAACCATTCCTAAGTCAGTGAAAATGACTGAATTCTGGGACACAATCAAAGGGCAATAGTTATCCATACCTAGAGGGCACTGTCAAAAAGTAGACATTAACTAAAAAGTCTCCATACTAGCAAAAGAGCTAGTCACTATAATGAATCTGCAAGCCTCAATACAAACAAAACAAAACAAAAAAATAAATGTGAGAAGACAAGGCAACAAAATGCATCCAAAAATCCCTAATCTTCCTAAACTGCTGGATGGGGTACCAGTGCTGAGGAAGCCAAAAGCCACATAGACAAATTATTTGAAAAGATAACAGAAGAGATAACAGAACAATTGAGTAAGGCATTTATTGACCTTGGCAAGATCACAGAAGATAAGAAAACAGATATCAGACCAAATAAACAAAATGATCAGCAAGCCAACACATGACACTAATACAAAGCTAGAAGAGTTAAACAAAAATAACACAAACATATGATCAGCATGGAAAAAAATTAGAGATTATAAAAAAGATTCCAAATAGAAAATCAGGAAATTAAATTTCTATCAAATGTATGAAGTGACCAATGTGATGACAGAGCCACAAGTAGAAGACAGGCCAGTTGTCAGTGACTAATAATGAGAGATTAATTTAAGGTTAATTAAAATGAGTGAAAATCAGAAGGTAGTACAAATAGCACAATGTATTTACTTAAAAAGTAGCAGAAAATTTTCCAAATAAGAGAAAGGAATTTAATATATAGATGAGAGAAGCATATAGAATCCCAAATAGCAACTCTCAGAAAAGAATTTCTCCAATACCCCTAATAGTCATTATCCCAGAATTCCAACACAAGAATAGAATCTTAAAAGTTGTTAGAGAAAAACAGTGAAACATTTCTAATGGTAAACCTGTTAGAATTACAGCAGATTTCTCACCACAAACTAAAGTCCAAGAGAGCTTGTAGTGAGGTGTTTCAAGCCCTAAAAGAAAACAATGTCCAACCCATGCTGATAAAGCCTGCAAAACTATCCTTCAAAATTCATGGAGAAAGAAGGTATTTTCATGGCAATGAGCACCTAAAAAACTTCATGTAAACCAAACCACTATTCCAAAAAATTTCTCAAGGATAACTTAGAAAAACAAAATGAAATTAACAATGACAAAATGTCTAAAAGGATGAAAATGCCACATAGGCGGAGAACTTAAGTAGAAAAGAAAGATAAGGAATTATCAATAGGAAAACAAAGAAATGACAGGAATAAGTCAATAGATAGCAGTAATAATTCTCAATGTTACTTTCCTCAATTCCCGAATCAACAGACACAGATTGGTGCTCCCCAGCACAGAGGAGGTGAGCCCCTCCCAGCACCAAGGAGGAGGCTTCCAGGCTGTTGTACCACCCCCCCCACCCCAGCACAGAGGAGGTGAGACACTCCAGCACCAAGGAGGAGGCTTCTGGCCACGGAACACCCCACCCTCCACCATCGCAGAGGAGGTGAGCCCCACAGGTGCCAGCAGCACCACCCACCCTGTCAAAATGAGAAAACATGTAAAAAAGTCCCAAAACCAGACTTCCAGATCACCATATCAGTTATAACCATCAATGTTAATGGTCTCAATTCACCAATCAGAAGAAATAGACTGGTAGAAGGGGTCAATAAGAAAGATCCAACAGTATGCTGCATACAAGAAACACACTTAATTCAAAAAGAAACTCATAGACTGAAAGTTAAAATGGTGGAAAACAATACTCCATGTGAGAGGAACCCAAAACAAAGCAGGAGTAGCTACCCTCTTTGGAGATCAAGTGGATTTCAAACCAACACTGATTAAGAGAGATGAAGAAGGACACTACATCCTTGTAAAGGGAACAATCCAAGAGGAAGAGATGACAATCATAAATATCTATGCACCAAACATTAGTGCGCCCAACTATATAAACCAAATACTAACAGACATGAAAAATCATATAAGTGAAAGACCCTAGTTAGCAAGACAGACTCCATATTGCTGCTTGACCCACCTGCCTGCCCTTTAGATGAACTCAGAAGGAGGAAGCTTAAAAACCTCCTCCCCTTAGAAAGTCTCTTTAGAAATAACAATTAATCAACTATTGTTTTACAAATGTTCTAACAGCAGGACGTTTTGCTTCTGTACCTTTTGCTTGCTTTACTAGTTCTATCCTATAGGGAGGCCTAGAAACTGTTGGCCTCAAAGGTGTATAAAACATGTTTGTCTTCCCCCAGTTGAGGCTCGAGTCCAATGCTCGGCTTGGGTCCTGGTCAGTAATAAACTCCTGTGTGGATTTAATATTGGCCTCTGGTTGGTTCTTTCTCACTGGGTGCAAAATTCTTGGAGTCACCAGTGAGATAGCCAGCTGCTCTGGAGCTTATTATCTTAGAGCCATTGTTTCTTTTTAGGAGAGACCAGGATTGGACATTGCGGGTGTTTGGCCCCTCTGAACACCAGTCTGCAGAAGGAGAGGCCACCCTGACTGTATTCTGGGGCTAGGCCACCCTGATGGTATTCCAGGGCTCTGGTTAGGCTGGACTCAGTTGGGCCCTATTGCCAATAAACTGACCTGAAGGAGTTTATTGGGAAAGCCTCTAGAGGTAAGAATCAAATGATTCTTAGTGCACTGTGGGTAGGTAGGAGGAAGCCGGACATGGCACATGTTCCCCTACCTAGAGTCTCTTCATGATGGCAAGCAGACTCACTGGATCAGAGTCCTCAGAAGAGCGACTCCCTGGGTGAGGTCCTAATCCATTTGGCCCTAGAGGTTTTATTTGGCCAAAGTTTGTCTTTGTCTGTTTATTGTTGCCTATCTGCTTGCTCTGTGTGCCTTTTGCATTTTCACAGGTTAAAATTATAGGTACCTCACAGTCCACAGAAGGAACTCCACTTGATTCTGTTTTGAATAACTTCAAATAAATTTATTCCACAGACAAGGAAGGTGAACATGGCATGAAATTTTCTAAAGGCAAATTATGAACCCTGTGTCAATTAAAATGGCCCAGTTTCAGAGTCGCTTGGCCCCCAGTGGGAACTTATTCTGTGCACATTGCTCACAAGGTTTGGAATGTGGTCATGGGAGTCAAGGCCCCACAGGTCCCGATCAACCTTTGGCACTTGATAGGGACAGGACTATGGTCCATCAGCCTCTTCTTCCTCCTCCCTTTTTCCTTTAAAACAGACAGAGCCCCGGGGAGGATTGATTTATGTGCCTTTTACAACTAATGATCTTTACAATTGGAAACATCAAAATCCCCCCTTCTCTGAAAAACCTTAGGCATTAATCTCTTCTTGAGTCTGTTTTTCATGCCCATCAGCCAACCTGGGATGATTGCCAGCAAATTTTACAGATCCTGTTCATCACTGAGGAATGGAATGCATTTATCAACAGGCAGTCAAAGAGGCCCTGGGGCTAAACCCTGGCATCACTCCTGGAACTCCAGGGCATTTGGCCAGGGCTGAAACAGTAGTTTCATCATGATACCCCAAATGGGACCCCAATGATGATGATGCCAAGAGGAGGCTGGGGACCTACCACCAGCACTTATTAGGGGGATTCCAGGCAGCTGCCAAAAGTCCACTAATTTAAGTAAGGTAAGTGAGGTTCACCAGGAAAAAACAGAGTCTCTGGCTGTGTTTTTAGAGAGACTCTTGGAATCCTATAGAGTTTTCACTCCTATTGACCCAGAGGTTCCCAAAAATGCAGCAGCTTTAAATTTGGCCTTTGTTTCCCAGTTGGCCCCAGACATTAGAAAAAAAATTACAGAAATTGGAAGGATTCAAGGGAAAGAATAAGACTGAACTACTGAATATAGCCCAGAAAGTTTATGATAATCATGACACCCCCCAAGGAAGTCCTAGCCAAGAAACTGGGGAAAGTCACTATTGCTGCACTCCAGGCACAAGAGATAGTTCCTCCCAACAGAAAAAGAGAAAGCTGCCCTTCTGGCTTTAAAGAAAGCCTTAGTGTCAGCACCAGCCCTGGTCCTACCTGATGTCACCAACCCCTTTCAGTTGTTTGTGGCTGAATGAGGGGGCATAGACAAAGAAGTGCTAGCTCAGGCATTAGGGCCTTGGAACAGACCTGTGGCCTACTGTCTAAAAGACTTGATCCTGTGGCAAATGGATGGCCTACCTGTTTGAGGGCAGTTGTAGCCACCACCCTCCTGGTCAAGGAGGCAGATAAGCTCAGCCTGGGACAGGATGTGGTCATCACCGCACCCCATGTGGTGGAGATGTTGTTGAGAGGAGCCCCAGAATGATGGCACTCCAACACCTGCCTGACTCAGTACTAGGCCCTGTTGCTGGATGCTCCACATATCAAATTCACCCAAGAAATGACCTTCAATCCAGCCACATTACTCCCAGACTCTGACTTGTATGCATGCCTCTCCATGACTGTCTGGACACTCTTTGACAACTTCCACCACCAACCGCCCAGACCTGACTGATGTTTCCCTGCAAAGCCCAGATGAGACCTTCTTCACTGATGGAAACAGCTTCATGGAAGATGGAGTCAGGTATGTGGGGGTGGTGATAGTCAGTCCAGGAGGACAGGTGCACTGGACACAGGCATTAAGCTGGGGGCCTTCAACGCAGAGGGCTGAACTAATAGCCTTAATTTAAACCCTGTTAGGTCGAGACAAGGCTGTAAACATCTACACTGGCAGCTCGTATGCATTTGCCACTGCCCATGTGCATGGTGACATCTACAGACAGAGAGGGCTATTGACATCAGAAGGGCAAACTATCAAAAAAAAATTTTGGCCTTATTGGAGACAATTTGGGAACCCAGGGCATTGGCCATTATTCATTACAAAAGCCACCAAAAAAGAGACAGCTTCGAGGCCAGCAGTAACTGAGAGGCTGATGATGCAGCCTGACAAGTGGCAAGAGAACCAGTGGGGCCAACAGACATTCTGCCCATCTGACCCTTTGGCTACCTGCCAGAAAGATCCACCTATACCCCAGAAGAGGAAGAGGAAAACCAAAAGTGAGGAGGTACAAAACTGGACTTAGGCTGTTGGAAAGGGACAAACAAACAAATTTGTCTCCCTTGAGCCCTGGGGTGACAACTTGTTCATCAGTTACTTCACTTAACTCACCTGGGAAAATCAAAGTTAAAAGACTAATGAGCTCTAAGTTTTCAATCCCAGGACTGACCTCTATGGTCCAGGACATCAGTTTCAGGTGTCAGGTGTGTACACAGTTAAACTCCAAGGCAAGACCAAGAAACAAAGGTAATCAACTGTGGGGAAGAGAGCCAGAGGAACATTGGGAAATTGATTTCTCTGAAATAAAATCCAGCAATAGGTTCAAATATTTACTGGTATTGGTTGACACCTACACAGGTTGGGTAGAAGCTTTCCCCACTCATGGAGAATTAGCCAACATAGTAACTAAGGTTTTGCTCCAGGAGATAGTTCCCTGATTTGGCATCCCTCATTACCTGGGGTCACATAATGGGCCTGCCTTCACTGCACAGATATCCAAATTGTTGGCAAGGGCACTACATATTGATTGGAAGTTGCACTGTGCCTATCATCCACAAAGTTCAGGGCAAGTGGAAAGGATGGATAGGACCCTGAAAGAAACCCTGACTAAATATGTTCTAGAAACTGGTGGTAGGTGGCCCAATCTGCTTCCTCTAGCCTTGTTAAGAGTTAGATGTACCCCATATGTCAACAAGTTTACCCCTTTTGAAATTTTGTATGGGAGGCCACCACCATTCCTCCCTAAGTTAATCCTTGAACAGATAACAGAGAGTTCTTGTGTCTCTTTACTTCAGTATCTTCAAGCCTTACAGATTCTTCAGAGTGAGATCCAGGATACAATACAACAGGCTTGAGAAAAACCCTTTGCGATGTTCCAGCCCCACAGTTTCATTCCAGGAGGTCCTGATATGCTTGGTTTGCTTGCACCAAGGACTTGACTAAATACATTCCCAAATCAGTCTTGGCTACCCAATCTGCCACATATGTTGTGTCACCATGTATGTTGTTCCACAAGTCTTGTATTATAATAAAAAAGGGGGCTGCAAACATCTGGAATTAACCACTGAACACTATAGGAGTAAGCGGGCTGCCCTCATTTTAGTGCCCATTCTGGTGGGATTAGGAATAGCCGGGTCATGGGCTATTGGATCTTCCTCCCTGATCCTTCAGGGCACAAATTTTAAAGCTCTAAGCCACCAAGTAGCCAGAGATTTGGGTCACCTGAAAGACTTGATCTTCAGATTTAAAAAACCAGATTGATTCCCTAGCTGAGATGGTCCTACAAAATCAAAAGAGACTTGACCTCCTATTCATAAAACAAAAAAGGTTATGTGTAGCCCTAAAACCCTGTTGCTTCTATGTTAATGGCTAACTACCCTAGTTTCTGCTGTAACAGGCTCCCTGGTTATCTTCTGCTTTTGCTCGTGAGACCTTGCATTATAAATGCTCTGACTAAATATGTTAGACAGAGGGTTGATACAGTTAAACTGATGGTGTTGAGACAAAATTGTAAGATTTTAAAAGACGTTTAAAAAAATTCAAAGAGTAAATACAGGAATCAAAGATTTGATTAAGTTACAAAAACCAGTGGGGAATGAAGAACCCTAGTTAGCAAGACAGACTCCATATTGCTGCTTGACCCACCTGCCTGCCCTTTGGATGAACTCAGAAGGAGGAAGCTTAAAAACCTCCTCCCCATAGAAAGTCTCTTTAGAAATAACAATCAACTATTGTTTTACAAATGTTCTAACAGCAGGACATTCTGCTTCTGTACCTTTTGCTTGCTTTACTAGTTCTATCCCATAGGGGAGCCTAGAAACTGTTCACCTCAAAGGTGTATAAAACATGTTTGTCAACCCCCAGTCAAGGCTCCTGTCCCATGCTGGGCTCGGGTCCCGGCAGGTAATAAACTTCTGTGTGGATTTAATATTGGTCTCTGGTTGGCTCTCTCTCACTGGGTGTAACATGAACAAATTCTTGGGGTGTGGACCATGGGCGGTAGTGGGGCTGGGCCATGGGGGTCTGCAGCAGGGCTAAGGGTGCATGGCCTCGAGGCCCTGGTTGGGGCCAGGCTGAGGCCCAGGGCCCTGCGGGCAGCTCTGCAGTGAGGCCCAGCATCCCAGCATCTCTGTGGGCCTCCCATGGGGCCAGGCACCCAGGCTGGATCCTCAGGGGCTTGGGGCTGCATCTGCCAGAGGAGCCCAGGGCATGCAGGCCCTGCATACCACACACACCTGACCCTGGTTGTTCCTCAGCTCCTGCATCCTCCATGCATCCATGGAGGGTGAGATGGGTTAGGGCCCAGTGGCTGCCACTTTTCTGTGATCCTTCCAGGCCCTCTGCAAGGATCCTGTTCCCCCATTTCACAGATGGAGAAACTTGGACACAGCAACTGCTAGTGCTGTAGTGACTCAGCTGATGAGAAGCTCAGCTGGGGATCAAACTCAGCACATCTCTTTAATATGTATTTTTAGGTGATACATGAAATTTTTGCCTTTCAACCTGGGGAGAAATGAAAGTCCACTGTCTTATGTCACTGGTCACAAGTGCCCAGCTTGCAGAAGATGTCAATGTTACTTTCACAGGTCAACAAAAGATAAATAAATTTGCATGGAATACAAGTAGAATCACAGAGCTAAAGGAAGAAATAGAAGTAAAAAAGAAACAACTCCAGAATTTAGAAGATGCTTGTGATGACATCATACTCCCATATGATGACAGCTTAATGATACCTTACCAGGTTGGTGATGTTTTCATTAGCCATTCTCAAGAAGAAGTACTAGGCATGTTAGAAGAAGCAAAGAAAAATTTGCATAAAGAAATTGATGCCTTAGAATCCAGAGTGGAATCAATTCAGTGAGTGTTAGTAGATTTGAAATTTCAGTTATATGCAAAATTTGGCAGCAACATAAACCTTAAAGCTGATGAAAGTTAAACATTTTATAATCTTTTTTAATTTGTTTAATAAACCTGAATATTGTTTAAAATGATAATTTCCTTTTTTCAAATGACATGGAAAGAAAAACTTTCTTTTTTTAAAGTTTTCATTTATTTAGTGGAAACACCTATTTTTACGTCTTGCTTATTTATATTTATTTATTTTTATATTTTTAAAAGAAGACAGTATTCATCTATGTATTTTGCATAACAATTATATCAATTCTAGGGGCTTTATGTCATGTTATTAAAATCAGTTAATCTATGTTTCTATATTATTTAGAATACTTGTTGCAGTTATCATTTATAGAAAAGTTAGCAGTTGTGTCCTATTTGTCTGTCTGATTCTGGTTTCTGTCTAAGGATGGTGAAAGCCCTACAAAAATGTACAATCCTGCACCTGTCCACTCTATGTATTTCACAACTAAACTTTGTCATTTACCAAAAAAAAAAAAAAAGATGAACAAATTCTTTTTCTCCTTTGCCCTGTTGAAAAATTACTAGATGTCTTGGTGTTGAGTCATACCTTTCCCTGTAAAGCTGGAATAAGACAGGCATAGGAAGAACAGAGATCTTGCCCAAGGCCCAGTAGCTCTTATCCACCATAGCCCACAGTGTGATAGAAGGTCTGAAGATCTTGGCAACTTAAAACCATAAAGCTAATTTCATGCTTATGAAACATTGTCTCAGCAGCAGGGGGCTTGGACTTCACACCATTATGGTATGTAAAGATAGGCTAATGTGGACCCTATCCTGATGTATGGAAATGAGAAAAAAGTCACTACACACATCCATTTATTCTGCAATTTATTGGCCAATGCAAGTCTCATCCAAATTTAATGTGGCAGAGATGTTTAATGGACCTGTGATAACCAACCTGACTCCATCTTGAGCCTTACTACCATTGTGTGCTTGTTCTTGGACAATGCACCCAAAAGCCCTGCATCCTGTTTGGCAGAACACTTCTTTTTTGGTACCAGAGTTTGAACTTGGATCCAGGCAGTGAAACCACTGAGCTAAATCACCAGCCCTGGTAGAACACTTCTTGCAGTTGCAAAATATTTTTTGTAGCTCATCTAGTGTGTGACACTTCCTTTTGCCCCCCACTAACCTGGCATGATTCTTCTGTAAAATCCTGCTTGCTCTCCCCTTGAGCCCTCTGCAACTGAAAGCATGATTTAAAGGGAAAAATCAAACTCCTTCTCAGTACTGAGAGAACTTTCTGGGCACTACCCCCTCTTGGTTCCCAGCTGTAAATAAATTGGTCTCAAATCTGACTCAGAGTGTGGCACAGTTCTATAGTTCCAACTTGCTTGTATAGAATATCTGGAGGCCCCAGTGAGATTGCCATGATGGGTGGAACAGCCTCACTGTGGTCCCTCCCATCTTCAGTAGGCAACTATAGGAGTGGGTCCCCCTGAGGTGTTCCAGGGCCCCATAGTCTCATTGATGACACTGAGGGAAATGCAGACATGGCTGAGTCACCCTCCAAATTTTCCAGAGTCCACCTGGTCTTGTCTGAAGTAAGGATCCTTCTGATTCTGATGGGGAACAATAGTCTTTGATGAACGCATTCCCAGGCCCCTACAGGGACCCACTGACTGAGTCCAGGACACTGACTGAGGTGGCCCATTTATCTGGTCTGGTCTGGCTGCCAGTCAGCCAATCTGGTACATCCCCAGGGAAGGGTTTGGAATGTTATTAACCTCTGAATGGCTGTCATGCAAATGAGTGTGTGACTGGAAATGGGTAGCATAAACTATGGGCTGTCTCATCTGTGCCCCATGATGAAGAAGGGGATTTCTCCCCCTCAGAGTAATGGGGTCTGAGTGAGGTCATATGTGATCTGAGGACACACCTAAGAAAGGACAAGTGGGTGCTCTTGCAATGAGATAAATACAGCCTAAAACCTAGATGGTCCTTAAAGTGGCTGGGAGCCCTGTGGCCAGTTGACCAACTGAGTGGTTCCTCCCCACAGAGGAACACTCCTTTTCTTTGTCTTTTGCAACATCATTTAAGGTTGCACCACATAAACACTAAGGCTTCTTTCTTTATGTCCGAACATCTTCTCTTTTATCTGTTCTTGCAGCTGCTCTTCTTGGGTATCTCCTGTCTGCCCTAAGTCTTTATGTCATGGGGTCATCATCCTCCCAACTGTTACACCCCTGGTCTGCATGCTTAGAAGTTTTACTCAGGATTGTCTGATGATTTTGGAGTGAAAATGTCAAAGAACAAACTTTGCACTTTTTGAAAACTCAAATGGCCCTCTTGTGGTGTGGGCTGGCCCTCTGAGGGCTCCCTCAACCCTGCACTGCTTCAATCAGTTTGGAAGGTTACCAAGTCACCAGGACACCCTGATCAGTTCCCTTACATTGACTGGTTTAATGTACACAGCACTCTCCTCCATGGCTAAAGGCCTGAGCCACAAAGGCCTATTCAAAGTTGCTTGTTTCCAAAAGTTGTTGTCCCCCTCATGTGCAAACTCCAGACAGAAACTGGTAATGCAGCAGTCAAATGTTGAGGAAGTCCTCCTCCATCAACTTCTGTATAACCCTACTTCACCCCATCTCCTGTCCGTCCCAACCTGCTTACCTCCTGACTCCCTCATTTCTTCCTATATTTTTCCTGCTACTTCTCCCCCCATATGAGAGCATCTCTTATCCTGGCAGGAGGTCACCACCTCAGGAAGATGCAGTCCAGAGGCTCTCTTGCCTTTGAGGGAGGCCCCTCCTCCTGATGGGGCAGGACTGGGAACCCACCCATTCCTTGTATATGTTCCCTTTTTCTCTTCTGACCTCTAGAACCAGAAAACCCAGAATCTACCATTCTAAAGCCTCAGATTCTGATTTCCCTAATCAAGTCAATCTTTAGGACTCTTCTACAGACCTGCAGGTGGCAAAAGCATTGAGCTAAATCCCCAGCCCCAGCAGGATTAGGTTTGAGGCTAGAAAGGTTTTATTGGGAGGGTGCTCAGAGGAGGAGACCCACAAATTGCTGAAACAAGGATTCCCCTTGGGGTGTCCTGAATGGGACCCAAATTCTTGAGGAGGGAGAAACAAGCTTTGATCACCTTTTACCAGAACTTGTTGAATGGGACCTGGGCAGTGGCTTGGAAACCCATAAACCTGTCAAAAACCACTGAAGTAACATGCACCAGAGGAGTCCCCAGCTGTGTTCCTGGAGAGACTCCAAGAGGCCTTCCAGGTTTACACCATATTCAACCCCTTTGCTCCACTGAACAATAGAGCTATATATCTGGCTTTAAAAGGTGTTTGGCAATAGGCATTCAAAAAAACAAAAATTGGCCACAGCTATGGCAGAAATATCAGCCAAGAAACAAAGATCTTGGCAGTAGTCATCAGAAGGGACCCTGCGGAACCCAACTCTGGAAAGCCCAAAAGGGCAGGTGCCTAGAAAGCCCAGAGGATGCCTTCCATTGGACAGAAATCAATGTGCCTACTGCAAGGAGGAAGGGCACCAGAAAAGTGAATGCCCCCACAGGCCCTTTGCCAAGGTACTATCCCTCCCCACATCCAAAGGAAAGGAGGATTCAGACTGAGGGAGCCAAGGCTCCTTCTCTCTTGGCCCCCAGCAGCCCACAGTAAACGTTGAAGCATGGGGCCAATGGTTTCATTTCCTGCTGGACACTGGCACCAAGAGGTCAGTGTTAAAAACTCCTCTGGGAGAGCTTTCATCAGAAGACATTCCCATCCAGGGGGTCACAGGAGCAGTACTCACTCTTTTCAGGTGGTCATGGACTGCTCATTACCCTTGCTGGTGTGAGACCTTCAAAAACTAAAGGCCACAATTTCTTTCTCTCCAACCAAGGCTCAGATGTCACTTTCTTCAGATCAACAGTCCACCACCCTGTTTAAGGAGTATCTCCTCCTGAGGGAAGAAAACCCAGAGGAAACAAGCCCTGAGGACTTATTGGAAAAACTTCAGGCAGAGTTCCTGAAGATGTTAGCATAAACTAATCCACTGGGTTTGGCTTCTCACCTCCCTCCAGTGATAGTCAAGCTCTTGTCAACAGCCATGCCTGTACAAGTTTGACAATACCCCATTTCTCAGAAGGCCAGACAGGGAATAGTTCCTTATATTGAGAGGTTGATGGGCTTTGGGATATTAACTCCTTGTCAGTCTCCATGGAACACCCCATTCCTTCCAGTGCAGAAACTGGGGACATCAGATTACAGGCAGGTACAGGACTTGAGAGAAGTTAACTGGTGAGTGGTTCTCTGCACCCTACTGCCCCCAACCCATATACCCTCCTGAGTTTGCTGCCTTCTGAGCACCAAGTGTATACAGTGCTAGATTTAAGGGATGCATTTTTCAGTGTGCCCCTTGCCCCAGCAAGCCAGCCTACCTTCTCCTTTGAGTGGACTGACCCAGTTTCCAATAACTCTTGCCAGCTCACCTGGACCTGGCTGCCACAATGATTCAAAATGCACCCACCCTGTTCTGTGAGGCCCTCCAGAAGGACTTGGTGACTTTTTGATCCCACCACCCTAATCTCACCCTGCTTCAATATGTGGATGATTTGTTATTAGCTGCTACTAGCTATTCAGAATGCCTGCAGGGGACACAAGAGCTTCTTCAGCTACTAGAGGAGTTGGGCTACCATGTCCCAGCCAAGAAGGCACAATTCTATTCCCCTAAAGTATCATACCTGGGGTATGAAATCTCAGAAGAAAGAAAAGCTTTGTCCCAGACCAGGAAAGAGGCCATCCTCCAGATACCCACACCAACTACCAAGAAATAGGTATGAGAATTCCTAGGTGCAGCTGGATACTGTTGCCTATGGATACCTGGGTGTGCTAAGATAGTGCAGCCCCTCCATTCTGCCACAGGAGGAAATCATCCCCTAGAATGGATAATAGATGAAGAAAAGGCCTCCCAGAATCTGAAAATGGCTCTGGTATCAGCCCCAGCTCTGGCACTACCCAGTGTCTCTAAGCCTTTTCATCTGTTCATCCATGAGGTAAGAGGAATTGACAAGGGAGTCTTGATGCACTCCTTGGGACCCTGGAAGCATCCTGTGACCTATCTCTCTAAAAGATTAGATCCTGTGGCTTCAGGATGGCCTTCAAATCTTTGGCCAGTAGGTGCCACAGCTTTGTCAAGGATGCTGATAAGTTGACCCTTGGACAGGACCTAGTCCTTACTGCCCCTCATTCAGTAGAGACTCTTCTCAGGGGGGCTACTAACAAATGGATGTCAAATGCCCACCTCACTCAGTATCAAAGCCTCTTGCTTGACGAGCCTCATGTCATCTTCTCAGCAGAGCAGGCTCTCAATCCAGCTACACTGATGCTGGTTGATAACTCTGACACCCATTTCACAACTGTGAGGAAGTGCTGGACCAGACCTAGGGAGGCCAATTGAACTTAATGTATATCCCCTTGGCTGAGGCAAATGCCACCCTCTTCACAGATGGAAGCAGGATGGTGGTAAGTGGGGTGTGAAGGGTGGGGGCTGCAGTGACTACAGTTCATCAAGTCATTTGGGCCCAGCCTCTGCCTGAGGGGACCTCAGCCCAAAAGCCAAAATTGATTGCCTTGCCCCAGGCCTTGAGATGGAGAAACAAAAAGAAGATAAATGTATACACTTACAGTAGGTATGCCTTTGCTACTCTACATGTCCATGCAAGCATTTATAAGGAGAAAGGGCTCCTGACAGCTGCAGGAAAGACTATCAAGAACAAAGAGGAGATATTTTCTATCCTAGAGATGGTATGGCTTCCCAAGAAGGTAGCCATCATTCATGTTTGGGGTACAAAGAGTACAATACACCTAAGGCTAAGGAAAATAAACTTGCAGATCATGCAGCCAGAGAGGCAGCCCAGAGGCCAGCTGAACCCTTAGTCAACCTGCCTACTGTGAGCCCTCCTCTCCCTTTGCTCCCAACTAGTCCCACTTACAATACAGGGGAAGATAAAGAAGCAAGCTGGCTGCAAGCAAAGAAAGATCCCAAAGGCTGCTGAAAATGTCCAGATGGTCGCATCTACCTCCCCCAGGCATTAGGATGACAGCTCATCCAGCGGCTGCATTCAGTCACATACCTGGGGGTTGGGGCTCCAAGATATCTGAGCTTCTAGCTCCAAGATACTGCTTTTCAAAGCTGCAAGAGCTGGCCCACCAGGCCTCTCTTAGGTGCCCGAACTGTGTACAAGTAAATCCCCACCAGGTCCCATCTGTACCCCTTGGGGTCAGATTCTGTGGTTGGAATCCTGGAGAACACTGGGAAGTGGATTTTACAGAGATCAAACCACCAGTGGGTGGCTATCACTACCTCCTGGTTTACATAGATACCTTCTCAGGTTGGGTAGAAGTCTATGCTACTGGGAAGGAGACTGCCACTGTGGTAGCAAAAAAGCTTCTTCAGGAATTAATTCCCAGATTCAGACTACCAGTGTCCATTGGATCTCACAATGGCCCCACCTTTGTAACCTCTACAACTCAGTCAGTAGGACACTGGGTATAATTTGGAAACTCCACTGTGCCTACTGATCCCAAATCTCAGGGCAAGTGGAATGGATGAATTGGACCCTAAAATCTATTCTTACCAAATTGACTTTGGAAACTGGTGAAAGGTGGGTCAGCCTGCTGCCCTTGGCCATCCTTAGAGTAAGGTGGACCCCTTATAAAGCAGGTTTTACTCCTTATGAAATTGTGTTTGGAAGGCCCCCTCCCCTGCTTCCCAAAGTAAAAAGTGGGGCATTAGAAGAATTTTTTAACCAATCCATTAAAATATCTCCAGTCTCTCCAACAGGTACAGAAAACTGTTCATTCTCAGATATGAGCTACTCAGCCCCTTCCCAGCTCTGTGCCATACCACCCATTCCAGAGAGGGGAAACTGTCTTCTTCAAGGCTTTTCAGAGTGAAGGACTGACTCCAGCCAGGAAGGGACCTTACATGGTCATCCTCACAATGCATCAGATCTCAAGGTTGATGGAATCTTGATGGAGATTCATCATTCACTTATCAAGCAGGCAAAACAGTGGGATGCTGAGCTGGGACCTGATCCTTTAAAGCTAAGGTTAGTTCAATCATGATGGTGACACTTGTCCTTACTGTCTTTGGGCTGACAAAACCAAGCTCTGGAGAAATGCAATGAGGAGAGTTGTACTCCTTTTTCCTCACCTTCTTTAGCTCAGGAGAAATTGTAGGTAATATTACTTTTGGTACCATCTGACCCCAGTAACCTCTTATGTTGCCCTAGGTCAACCACTGTAAATTGGTAAGGAGAAATTGGGGGCTACTTTATCAATCTATAGACCTGGAAGGCCATGATTTTTACAATTGCCAAAAATTCTGTAAAAGATCATCTCCTATAGCCAGGGACCAAATGCCACCAATAAAAACTCATGGTATCATAACCTGTTCAACTGGAGCCCTTGAGTAACTACCCTCATCACTGTACTGGCTGGTCCCCTCATCCTTTTTCTTGGGCTCTTTATTGGCCCATTTTCTTAATTGGATAATCAACTTTGTATAACACTGCATAGCCTCTGTTAAACGGATGTATATGAGATCCAACTATAATCCCTTGTATAATCCCTTGCCCACTCAAGAGACTCTAATAGAGTCAATGCTTTGACATCATGCTTAGAGGAGTTGAGAATGTGATAACCCACCTGACTCCATCTTGAGCCTTACTACTATCATGTGTTTGTGCTTGGACAAAGCACCCAAAACATCCTGTTTGGCAGAACACTTGCTGCATTGGCAAGTTGTTTTTTTGCGGCTCACCTAGTGTGTGAAACTTTCTCTTGCCGCCCCTCCCCCCAACATGACATGGTTCTCCTTCTGTAAAATTCCACCTGCTCTCCCCTTGAGATCTCCCCAACTGAAAGAATGATTTAAAGGAAGAAATCAAACCACTTCTCAGTGCTGAGAGAACTTTCTGGGCACTAGCCCCCTTTTTTTCACCAGCTGTAAATAAAATGGATTCAAATCTGACTCAGAGTGTGGTAAAACTCTATAGCTCCAACTCACTCAGAACACACACTGAGATGTGCCATGAATAATTGTAAAGGACAATACCACCCTTTGAGAGTCAACTCTCTGGGCCCCCTCCTTTTCCACTGGCCAACCTGGGACATGTTTGCTGCCCACCCTGGGTTATGTTAGCTGGATATGCACCTATGCTGAAGACAGTGCTGGATATTCAGCTTTCCATCCAGATGGGACATTTTTTGCTATGAGATGGATCCCCAGGTTTCCCCACTGTGCTACATACCCAGACCATCTATGTATCTGTTGGTCTATTATCTATCTGTCTATCTATCTATCATCTATCTATTACCTATCATCTATCTCCTATCTCCTATTTCATATTTAAGACAGAATCTTACTAAATTACTTGCCTGGGCTGAACTCTAACTGACCTTCCTTCTGCCTCAACCTCCCTAAGTGCTGGAACTACAGGACTGGACCACTAAGCCCAGTTCAGATGGGACATTTTTGCAGTGTGTGAGTCTGTCTTGCTGATGGATATGCATGGGGGATATGATGGAGAAATTTAGGGGTAAGGATGGGCAGAGTTTTAGCCAATATATCCAACAAGCATGGCATGGCCATCAACCTACTAAAACTGCTACTGTCTGTGTTCCTGGGGCAGATCTGGGAGGCTTACTGGGTTATCTAGTGACTGTTGGAGGGCCTTGGGACCTGGGGGAAGAGTCACACCAGTGAGGTGCTCAGAAGCTTGGAGCAGTAGCTGAAATTCAACTCCTTTAGAAGTAGTTCAGGGCCAGGGATTTAGCTCAGTGGTGCCACCACCTGCCTTATAAGTACAAGGTCCTGAGTTCAATTCCTGGTACCAAAAAGAAAAAAAAAGAATTAGTTCGGTAATCTAACAACTAATACAGGCATGTTGGCTCCTCACTGAATGTTAATCTATGAGGGGACTCAAGCCTCAGAGCCCCTTTACCTCTCTCTCATTGGTTCCTACTGGGCATGTTAGAGGGATTCTTTCAAATTCTTCACATTTTCATACAAATTTGATTGATAATATATTTAACCAAGACACAAAGAAAAAGATAGAGAATGTGAAAGAGACAAAGAATAGGGACCTGGAGAGAGAGAGGGGAATTGGGACAGGACTGGCTGACAGACACATTTGTGTTGTGTGTATTGAGGATAAGAAAAGAAACAGCAGTTCTTCACCTGTAAATCTATGTAAATGAGCATACAGATGGGGAGAGATGCAGAGGTTACTGGGTGCTCTGCCAGGGCTCTGCTCAATGACACATCCTCCCTCTCACTCCCAGGAAAACACAACTGCCTGGGTGAGAGCCTGGTACATGCACAGCTCTTCCTTTTCTTGACCTCGATGCTTCAGAGCTTCTCCCTGGGCTGTGCCAAGGCCCCACAAGACATTGAACTCACACCACAAGCAAATGGGATGGTGAAGTTGCCACACGTGTTCCAGCTCTGCTTCTTGCCCCACTGAAGAGGGGAAGAAAGGATGCAAATACCCTAAGTATCCTTTTACTTAGCACCCATCCCAGCAAAGAATAAATCTGTGGAGGCCTCCTGACCTCTTTTCTGCCTTTGCTCCACTGTGAAAAGTCCTTTCTGTAGTCTCTTCTCCTTCCAACAGGCTGTAGTGTCCATTTATCTTTTGTTGGACCTCACAATTGACCAAGGGATAAAGCTTAAAGTTCAAGGTCAGGAAATACCTTTACAAATTTAATGTTACCACTATCTATTGGTTAAAGAAAGAGAGGAAAGAGGATTTAAACCAGCATTAGAAGGGACAACAGTGGATCCAAGTACTCTACCCCCTTCCTTGTTGTGACAAAATCCCACAATTCCTCTTTTCTTCCTTCAGTGAAAGAGCCAGATCCACCCTCAACCTCCATCTGTAACTCTAAAACATCTCTGTCAAGTCTGTGATCTTAGCCCTGCAAAACTACTGAAATCAAAATGAAGTTATGTCATTTCTGCATCAATTTATGTTTTTCCTTTGTTTTTATTTTTGAGGGTGAATTAATATAACATAAAGCTAACACTTTTAAAGTGTACAAAGCAGCAAGACAGAACAGTCATTCACAACATTGTGTACCTATCACTCCCTCCCCACTTTATCTCCTCTTCCTCCTCTTCCAGCCTCCCCTCCTGGAACTCCTTCTTGCAGTACTAGGGATTGAACCCTGGGCTGGAACACTGAGTATATGCCCAGTGCCTTTTTTCCCACAAATTTTGAGTCAGGGTTTCAGTAAGTTTCCCAGACTGGGCTCAAACTTGCTATCTTCCTGCATCACCCTCCTAAGAGATGGATGATAGGTGTGCACCAACATAAGCTCCTTGATTCTATCTAGTTCTAAGATACTTTCATCACTCCACAAAGAATCCTTGTACCCAGTAAGAAGTCAGCCCCCACTTGCCCCTGGTTCTGGTCTTCACAACCACTAATATTCTTCAGTTTGTATGAGTTTACCTAATTTTTAAAATTAATTTTATTGGTACATTTTAGGTGTACGATGAAATAGAATCATTGGAAATTTGTAACTTTACATACTCTCTCTTGGTTCTTTTTTTTCCCCACTCCCCTGCTCACCCTTTCACCCCTTCAATCCTCCCTATTTACAAAGATTTTGCTTCCAGTTTTTCAGTTTCTCATATTAATTCCATTCCCTTCTTTCCTTTCCCCTACTCCTCCCACTTCCAATTCCCCTTTCCCACTCTTCTTCCTATTTCACATTATCTATTATAACTTTTAGTCCTCATTTACACTTTCAGTTTCTCACACAAGAGAAACTTCGGTATTCACTCATGTGTGTCCTGTTTATTTCACTTCAGAGTATCACCTCAATGTGCATCCATTTTTCTATAAATGTCTCTAATTTCTCATTCTTTATGGCTGAATAGTATTCCTTTTTATAAAAACTCAACATTTTCTTTAACCAGTCTCCAGTTGATATGCAATTCAGCTGATTCCAAGTTTTAGCTATTACAAAGCATGCTGCTATGAATGTGGGTGCACATATATAACTGTGGTATGGTTCTTTTAATTCTTTAGGAATATACCCAGAAGGGGAATATGTGGATCAAATGGGACTTCCAGTCCTAGTTCTTTGAGGTATCTCCATACTGATTTCCAAAGTGGTTGCACCAGTCAACACTCCCACCAAAAATGGAGAAGGGTTCCTTTTTCCCCACATCCCTGCCAGCATTTGTTATTGGTTGATTTCATGATACCATCAATTTATTCTGGGGTGAGGTAGAATCTCAGTGTTGTTTTCATTTGCATCTCTCGAATGACCAGTGACGTTGAACATTTTTTCATGTATTTATTTGCTATTTCTATTCTTTGTCTGAGAAATTTGGGAGATCTGATTTTTTTTCACTTCTTTATAGATTCAAGATAGTAGACCTTTGTCTGAGGGAAAGTTAGTGAAAATTTTTTCCTACATTTTAGGTTCCTGCTTCACACTGCTGGTGGTTCTTCTTGCTGTGCAGAAACCTTTTAATAAGAAGAGATCCCACTTGTTGATTGTTTGTGCTAGTTCATGGGCAACTGAGGTTTTGTTCATGAAATCTTTTCCTATGCCAAGGTCTTCAAGCATTCTTCCTAACCTCTCTTCTCACCAGGTTAGTGTTTCTGTTTTAATATTTACATGTTTAATCCATTTCTATTTTAGTTTAGTGCATGGTGAGATATATATGTCTAGTTTTAATCTTTGCTAGGTTGAAACCCAGTATTTTCCAGCACCATTATTAAAGAGGTTATCTTTCCTCCAGCAAGGGCGTTTGGTTCCTTTGTTGAAGATAATGTGGCTGACTGTGTCTGGAGTTGATTCTGCATCTTCTAATCTGTTTGACAGGTACTCAGGTCTTTTACTTTGCCAGTACCATGCTGTATTTATCACAGTAGCTTTGTAGTATAGTTTCAAGTTGGGGGTTGTGATACCCCCTGCCATGTCTCTGTTGCCTAGAATTACTTTTGCTATTCTAGGTCTCTTCTTGTTCCAAATGAATTTTTTGATTGCTTTTTCAAGGTCTGTGAATTATGCTGCTGGAATTTCAATTGGGATTGCATTGAATTTATATATCAGTTTTGGAAGTATGGCCATTTTCACTATGTTGGTTCTTCCTACTCAGGAGCAAGGGATGTCTTTCCATGTTCTGATATCATCTTCAATCTCTCTTTTCACAATGCTATAGTTTTCAGAGTAGAGGCCTTTGATTTCTTTCATTAGGTTGATTCCTAGGTGTTTTAATATTTTGGGTGCTATTGTAAAAGGAACTTTTTGTCTTGTTTCTTTCTTAGTGAGTCTGTTGTTCATGTACAGGAAAGCTCTTGATTTTTATATGTTGACCTTGTATCCAGCTATTTTACTGAATTTGGTTATTAAGACTGGAAGACTTTTGGTGGAGTTCTTGGGGTCTTCTATATAGAGTATCATGTCATCTGCAAATAATGACAATTTGAGTTCTTCATTTTCTGTCTTTATTCCTTTAATTTCTTTCTCTTCTCTAATTGCTGTGGCTAATGTTTCCAAAACTATATTTGACAGGAGTGGTGATGGTGGACATCCTTGTCTTGTTCCTGATTTTACTGTGAAAGATTTCAGTATTTGACCATTAAGGATGATGTTGGTGGTTGGTTTTTCATAGATAACCCTTATTAAATTGAGATAAAGACCACGTGTTGCAATTTTCTGTAGAGTTTTCATCGTGAGTGGGTGTTGGGTTTTGTTAAATGCTTTTTCTGCATCATTTGAGATGATCATATGATTTTTGTCCTTGGCTCTATTGATATAGTGTATTACATTTATTGATTTGCATATGTTGGACCATTTCTGCATTCCTGAGATGAATCCCACTTGGTCAGGGTGCATGATCTTCTTGATGGTTTTCTACATTCTTTTTGCCAGTATCTTATTGAGGCTTTTTGCATCTATGTTCATTAATGAGATAGGCCTATAGTTCTCTTTTTTGGTTGGGTCTTTCTCTGCTTTGGGGATCAAGGTGATGCTTGCTTCCAGGAATGAATTTGGAAGTATTGCTTCCCATTCAAATTCACTGAAGAGTTAAAACAGTAGTGGCAGTAGTTCCTCTCTAAATGTCTTATAGAATTTGGCAGTGAAGCCATCAGGACCCGGGATTTTCTTAGTTGGTAAGTTTTTTATTATGTTTTCAATTTCATTGATTGATATTGTGTTGTTTAGCATTCTTAGGTCTTCTTCATTCAACTTTAGTAATTCATATGTATCTAGGAATCTGTTCATTTCTTCTGCATTTCCTGTCTTATTGGAGTATAGGTTTTTAAAGTAGGCATTAATGATCATCTGGATTTCTGCTTAGTCCATTTTAATTTCACACTTTCCATTGCTAGTTGCATGGATTTGGCCTTTTGTTTCCTTTTTTGATAAGCTTGGCTAAGGGTTTGTCAATTTTTTTATTCTTTCAAAGAACCAACTCTTGGCTTCATTGATTTTTTGTATCCTTCTCTTAGTCTTGATTGCATTGATATCTGCTCTGATCTTTAGTCTTTCCCCCTTGTAAGGTTTGGGTTTGCTCTGCTCTTCTTTTTCTAAAAGTTTGAGCTTCAGCATCAGGTTGTTTATTTGTGATTGCTCTGTTTTCCTCATATGAGTATTCACTGCTATGAATTTCTCTCATAAAACTGCTTTAATTGTGTCCCATTGATTCCATTATGTCGCATTGATATTTTCATTTAATTGTTGAAACTGTCTGATTTCTTCTTTAATTGCTTCTGTGACCTACTGGTTTTCAGGACAGTGTTATTCAATTTCCATGTGTTTCTGGAGTTCTTGCAGTTTCTTAAGCTTTTGCTCTCTAATTTAATTCCACTATGGTCTGTTAATATACAGGGGATAACTTCAATTCCTTTCCACTTACTTAAACATGTTCTGTGAGCACATATGTGGTCTATTTTGGAGTGCAACTGGTGTGCAGCTGAAAAGAATGTGTATTCTGGTGTTGTGTGGTGTAACACTCTGTAAACATCTGTTAAGTCCATTAGTTCAAGAATTTGATTGAGTTCTAGTATTTTGTTGTTTATTTTCTGTCTAGTGGATCTATCTACCTGTGAGAGTGGGTTATTGAGATCCCCCAGTACAAGTGTGTTAGTGCTTATTTGGTTTTCCATGTCCATTAATATTTGTTTTGTATAGTTGGGGGCATTAGTATTTGGTGTATATATATTTATGATTGCCACCTCTTCCTCTTGAATTGTTTCCTTTACAAAGATATAGTGTCCTTCTCTGTCCTTCTTAATCAGTGTTAGTTTGAAATCCACTTGATCTGCAAAGAGGATAACTACTCCCACTTTTTATCAGGTTCCTGCTGCATGGAGTATTGTTTTCCACCTTTTAACTTGCAGTCTATGAGTTTCTTTTTGAATTAAGAGTTTCTTGTATGCTGCATATTGTTGGATCTTGATTCTTGACCCATTCTGCTGTCTATTTCTTTTTTTCTCTTTAAATTCTTTTATTGGTATATTTTATGTATGTTTGTTCCCAATTTTTCCTTTTCTCATATTTTTTCCTTTTCCTTCTTTCCTTTCCCCTATCCATCCCACTTCCTCTACCCCTTTGGACTTTTTCTTCCTATTTCACATTAGCAATTATTTATTTTAATCCTAACTTACACATTCAGTTTATCACTCCAGAGAAACTATTCAGTATTTACATGTATCCTACTTATTTTACTTCAGAATATGCCCTCGGGGTCACACCCATTGCACGGTGAGGTCCAGAGGTATTTTGCAGTGCACCCCCATCTGACACTCTCTAAGCTGCGACTGGCCAGGAGAGACAAGCACCTTAAAGCTCTGCAGCCATCCCAGTCCACACCCATGGCACAGTGAGGTCCGCTTAGCTGCACAGGCACCTCCAATGCCCAGTCCTATCCCCACCCTCCCCTCCCCCTGTGCCACCTAATTTCTGGCTATTCTGCTAACTGGTCCCACTCTACAGAGGCACAGGAGATTATGAAGACCATTGTCCTGAGCACCACAAGATAGAGCAGAAATTAGTAGCAGAAAGAGGACCTCTCAGGCTTCTCGAAGAAAACTGAAGCTCAGCAGAAAAGTAAAGAGAATCTCTACAATAAAGGCACATCAGACCACTGTATTTGGTCTGCTGCTGGCTTGCTGAGACTCATTGACTTGTATATG
>NW_004624925.1:1109620-1158111 GCF_000247695.1 Heterocephalus glaber
TGATCATCTTTGTCTCTCTTAATTAGTTTTGGTTTGAAATCTACTTTGTCTGCAAATAAGATTGCTACCCCTGCTTTTTTCTGGGATCCTGTCACATGGAGAACTGTTTTCCATCCATTTACTTTCAGTCTATGAATTTTCTTTTGAGTTAGGTGTGTTTCTTGTATACAGCATATTGCTGTGTTTTGACTCAATCCATGTTGTCAGTCTGTTTCTTTTGATTGGTGAATTGAGCCCATTAACATTGATAGTTATAATTGAGAGATATTGACTCATTCTTGCCATGGTGTTTTATTGTTGTTGGCTCTTTTCTTATTTTCCCCCCTTTTCCTTTAGTACCTTATCTTGTGTGGTGTCTTCTCTCTGTTGACCTTCATGGAGCTGTGACCTTCATTGTCTTTTTCTAGGATATTGTATAAAGTTGTTTGGAGTGCTTGTTTGGTGTTCATGAAGTTTCTCAGGTGTTCATTGTCATGAAAGTATCTAATTTCCCCATTGATTTTAAAAGACAATTTTGCCGGATACAACAGTCTAGGTTGGAAGTTATTTTCGTTTAGGGCTTGAAATACTTCACTCCAGGCTCTCCTTGATTTGAGGGTTTGTGTTGAGAAGTCTGCCATGATTCTGATGGGCTTCCCTTTGTAGGTGATGTGTTTCTTTTCTCTAACTGCTTGTAGAGTTTTGTTCTTCTGTTGAGTTTCTGGGGTCTTGACTATTATATGTCTAGGTGTAGATTATTTTTGATCTTGGCTGGGTGTAGTTCTATATTCCTCACTTATCTGTACGTCCAATTCACCACCTCTCTCTGGGAAGTTTTCTACTATTACTTCGGTGAACAGTTTTTATGTCAATTTTACTTTCTCCTGTTTTTTCCATGGACTCCTATTAGTCTTATGTTATTCTTCTTTGCATCATCTAGCAGCTGCTGAATTGATTTTTCATGGTCCCTTACTATTTTTAAGAAATCTCTGCTTTCATGGTCCTTTACCACAATCCTGTCTTCTATATCTGCTATTCTATCTTCAGATTCTCTTAATCTGCTCTGCATGCTTTCAAGGGAGTTTTTAATCTCCTGAATATGTGCTTGAATCTGTTTCTTGGATTCCATTTGTTTCTTATGTTGGGTGATCATGGTTTCCATTTCTTTCTTATGCTAGGTATTCCTGGCTTCCAGCATGTTTCTGAGGTCATCTATTTTATTTTTCTGTTTCTTTTCTAGAGCCTCTAATCATGTCTCTCACTCTGCTCACCATCTCTGTATTTATCTCGGAGATTATTTCTGCTTTGAATTTTTCTAGAGCCTCATTCATCTGTTTTGTTACTTCCTGTGCTAACAGTTCAGGCTGTCCAGGTGGTTGATTATCAGACTTTTCCACCTCATTTCCCTCAGAATTTGCCTTTTGGGTTGTGGAAGTCTGATTTTTGACTTGCTTAAACGTCTTCTCATTTTTGTTTTTGGTACTGTCCTTGGTTTAGTTCCGGGGTTGATATTTTGAAGTTGCTTTTTGTAAGTATCTTTGTTGATATATTTAGAACCCTTATGGATTGATCACTTCTCAGAGGTGTCTTCCAGATATAGCTGATGTTTATGTATTGAGTCTCTAATGGCTCTGAGGCTATCTCATTTTCATTATACCAGGAACGACAACTAATTAGATCAATCACAACAACTTAGCCCAGGTGATACAATCAGCAACACATGATTAAAATGAATAATTGATAATTTGAAATAGGAAAAGGCCCAAAGGGGTCGGGGTGGTGGGAGGGGAAGGGGAAAGGGAAGAAGGGAAAGGAAAAAGTATGAGAAAGAAAAAAATGGAATCAAAGTCTACATAAATAGGGAAGGGTGGTGGGGGTGAATGGCACATAGGTAATGGGAGAAAATAAGAGCTAAGATACATCATGTTCAGCTACAAACACCCAATGATAAATGTAAATGTATTGTATACCTAAAATGTACCAAATAATATATAAATTTAAAAAATGAAGGACCTCCTTCAGGGTATGTCTCTGCTGTCACAATAGACAATGTGGGCAGCAGTGTGCAGTTATAAGTCAATGAGTCTCAGTAAGATAGTCTCAGAACCATGAGAGTCAGGCCGATTTCTGGCTGGAAGTCCCACGTTGAGCTCTCTGTCCTCCTGCAGGGTTGCACTCTGCAAGGTTCTACTGCAGGTTTCCACTGCCTTTCCCCTGAAGAAAGTCCAGGTTCTGATGTTAGCTGATGATCCCTCCAACTAACCAATCATGGTGGTCTGGTGTGCCTTTATTGCAGAGATTCTCTTCACTTTTCCAATGGGCTTGTTTTCATCAGGGATCCTGAGAGAGTCCCTCTCTCTGTTGTTCACTTCTGCTACTCAGGGCAATGGCTTCTATATCCCCCTGTGCCTCTGCAGTGTGAAACCAAGTAGCTACACGGCCAAAATCCCAGAGATGGGGGGTGGGCTGCTGTCATTGGAGGTGCCTCCTTGGCCAAGCTGTTGACTGGTGGGCATACCTGGGGGGTTCCTTCTCGCCCTGTCTTGGTCACAAGCCTGTCTTGGTCGCAAGCCTGTTTTGGTCGCAAGCTGGTGGAGCAAGCTGGAGAAAGCAGGTCTTGGTCAGCCTGCAACCATTCAGCCCCACTCCCATAACTCCATTTTTACCTTTGGGCACAGGTAAAACCTCAGTGACCCCATGGTACTGTGACAATCCAGGACAGAATTACATTAGCTGAAGACATCCTGGGGATGGACAAATTCCTAATCAACGTAAGTTCCTCTTAACCTAGGATCTTCACCTGCATAAATTCCCCATTGTTCTAGGATTATCACTGCTGCCCTCTGAGTCATCTGTTACTCCCAATGTACTGAGTAAAGGTGTGGCAAGGTCAGGGTCTTTCATCTTTGCTGCCCAGAGCAGCATTGATCAGGCCCAAAGAGTAGCTTGTTCTCCAAGATTCATTTTTGTCTATATATTAATTAATTCACCTTGTGCTATGCTGACTTGCAGGAGACTGTGACTCATGGCAGGAGTTCTAGTAATTTCCCCTTTCCTTGTTCCCTACACTGCACCAACACTTCTCACACACCAAAAGCCCGGCTCACCTAACATATCCACATTCTTAAGAAGGAGTAAGTATGCATAGTGAAGGGTTGTGCTAGAGGTCTCAGTGCCTGTAAAGAACAGTCCAAGCATTGTGTGGACCAGATTCTTATGGTAGAACTCACTCTCAGGATCCACGTGCTCCTGTGTGCAACAGCAGACCATCCTTAACTTCACTCCCAGCTTCTGGGTCTTCTTCCCTACCTCCACCCCACTCCCATGTTACTTTGTACTATGTTTTAGTTCTTTAATCAAAGTCACACAACTAACAAGAGTGAGCTCTGGAGCCATGCTTCTTGGTTTAAAACTCAAGCACTACCTTTCCCTGGCTGTCTGTTTTCAGGCAAGGAGCTTAACTCCTCTGTGCCTTAGTTCATGATCTGAGGTGGTTTTTATATTATGAATGTAACTACTCAATAAACTTTACTGATTAATTTTATGTTTTCATTATGTTCTCTGGCCTCTAGCATCTTTGCTTTCCTAACTGACTCTTGCAGCTAAATTTCTAGAAATCACAAGGAAGATATTTAACAACTGATATGCTATTTGCTGTGCTGAGCAGAATGGACATGGTCTGGGACAAATAAGAACATATGTGGGCCTTTGGCCAATCAGACTGAGAGGGAAAGGGAGGGAACATGGGCTCAGGGTCAGATGGGGATTCTTTAGTAATCTCTTAGGAGACATTCCTGGGGAGGCTAAAATTGAAATTGTAGGGTGTAGGTGGACCATGGTTGGACAAGTGGTTCTCTTACCCATCTGTAAGGAAGTATTCAGCACTTAGGCAACACACAAATATCTATTCTGAAACATATGAGATCAGCCTCAGGACCATGTCCAGCTCCCTATCCCACACCCTGTCATCCAGCCTAGCTCCTGCCTGGTCCATGCAGAGCAGGAAGCAATCAATGAGGTCCTGCAAGGCACTGGGCCTCAGCATTTCCTAGGGCTCCTCGACACTTTCAGTGATAAAATCGCTCAGTTCTTAAATATTACTGTGGAAAGGAGTACTAGGATGAGGAAAGTACTTGAGGATTCCCAAGAGGAGTTCAAACCTCTAGAAGGAAGCAAAGAAGATACCAGAGAGAAGAAAAAGTTATGAGCACATGTGCATCTTTCACCAGGTTTTAGAAAGTCCCCAAGGGCAGAGCTTCTCAGGTTGTGCAATGGTAAACTAACTTAAACAACGCTTCTCTTCAGGAGTACTATTTTGTAATTCCCCTCATAAAATCATGGTAGATGCTAACAGCAGCCTTGTGGGGATTACAATGTACAGAAATGGGGAGAGATGGAAATCAGCTCCTACTCTCCAGAGATCTGACCTTGTGATGCCTTCTTCCTGACCACAGGCAACACCTGATCCCTTTCCAGGATACATCTACCCTGATTACTAGGCAACTGGGGAATATTTGAACTTACCTGGCTGTAGAATGTACTGACCATGTTGAAGAATTCATTCACTAAACTTAGCAGCCATAGGAATTTGGGATCCTTGTAATTAAAGCCCTCATTGAAAATGATGGATGAGATGGCATTGGTTGTCACAGATTGAAGGAGGATGGTCGGGTCCTAATAGGTCCCTGGGGATGAGAGAGGTTTATCCTGGAAACCTGGCTGTTCCCTACCTTGTTCTTCTGGGTGCCTTTGACCTGTCAGTTGGGCTTCCAATATGGGCTTGGTTTCTTTGTCTCTTGGCAAGGCTATCTTTCACTGGGTCTTTTCATCTAAGCCTTTCTTTCTGCGTGTTTCTCTCTTGGTGTCACTTGTCTTTTAGGTGTCCATCTTGCAGGACTATCTTTGTGCATCTGCGTCTCTCTTCAGTCTTACCTCTGACTCTTTGAGACTATGTCTGCTCTCTTTGCATACACCTGTCTTTATATTCCCCTCACCTGGCAACACTTTGTGCCAGCTCTGACTATTTCCATCTTTATCCTCTTTGTTTCTAAATTTTTATCTTCAAGTTCCTATACATAGATTGATCTTTGTTTGTATCCACAGCTTTTCTTTCTATCTTCTCATTGGGTATACCTTATTCTTCCTTTTAAGACTCTTGCTCCCACTTTTTCTCCCCCTGATCCGATTGCTCCATCTGTCTCTGACCCTCTATCAATCATGCTCTCCCTTTCCATGGTTCCATCTTGTAGACACTCTTCCCAGCCCCAAGACTCACCCTAAGATTTCCCCATCTCCTCCAACATACACTCATCCTCCTCCTTGGTTTGCTTCTCATTTGTCCGCTTTCCTATCCTGAAGTCCTTCATGGTGCTCAGACAGAATCACTGGAGGACTTTCCAACACTTTCCTTTGGCAAATGTCACACCTGAATAGTGAGGCATGGAATGATTGCTGGGAGGACTCATGCAGTGTTACCTCTCCCTGCATCTCCCAATGATCTGCTACTCACCAGTTCCCTGGGAGGTGTGTTAAGTTGTATAATGAGCCCTTGGCCAGGGAAGCCCTCAGTCTTATCCATAGGGGCCTCTCTGATCACCTCCTATCCACACAAGACAATAGCAGGCTAGGAGCCAAGGTAGATTGTAAATTTGTCACCATATTTCTCCCGCAGCTGTGCAGACAAGGTCCACATCTCACTATCTCACCCAAGAGAAGGGTTGTCCACTCTCACACCTGGGTGATATCTTCCATGGTAGCCTGAGCTCTGTCGACTGCAGCTCCCTCCCATTCAGAGACTTGAGTTCTGTGGCTCCATTCAAGCCTCACAAACATTCCCTTCCTCTAGTATTCTTGGCTTTACCAAAGCCTTCTCAGCCTTGAATTTTATTAATTGCACTAACTCTCCACATCCAATTTTCTGAAACTCTCCTTTTCCCACCACTGGAAGAAAATCCAAACCCTCAAATGTGTGAGAAGTTCTCCTCCAGTGTCCTCTATCTCCATACACTCTATAGGTATTTGAGAAGCTGATGGAAGAGAGTAAATTGGGCAGATGGAAGCTGGAAGAACCCAAATCTCAAACTTAATCTGGAGACGCCAACCCAAGCTGGAACCTCAAACTGCCTTGCTACCTGGGAGTTCCGCTTCCCTCTTGCCCATCACTGACCTCCCATCCCTTCTTGTCCCTATCTCACCTCTTGGAATGATTTGAGAAAAACCCTTGGAGTCTTTTTGAAAAATATTTCCCAGGAATGGTAGAGGCCAGGGTCCAGGTGCAAGGCTGCCTCTGGAGGTAGGGAAGCTGCAGCTGATCAGGATGAAGAAGTTGAAGTTGAACAGCACCATGGTTCTCACTCTACCTGCCTTTCACACATCTTTATCACTTGAAAGGTAAGCTTATGTGTTTGTTGCTTCCTTCTGTGGTTGGCAGAGGAGTGTTCACCGGGAATCAGTCTTAGCAGAAATCCTAGTAAGTCTCCAGAGAGTACAGGGAGCCCAAAGTTTAGAGGCCTTGCAGAAGCCCAGGGCTCATGTTCTCAGGGTGAATCTGAAAGCCAGCCTCCCCTTCACCCCTGGCTGGCTACAGATGTCTTCATGGGCAAAACCCTTGAATGTACAACACTTCTCCCAAGAAAGTGGGGTAGTGCCAATGTGCAGGACAAGTGGAGGCCAGTCCCACAGTGAGGGTGGCTCTATGAGCTCATGTCATGAAGGGTGAGAGATCAAGAGAAACTCGAATTCAGATTTGGAAACATTGGGCCCTTAGGGGATGAGAATGCTTTTCTGGTTTCAAAAGAAAGTGGGATATAGAGAAGTTAACATGGTCTGAAACGAGAGGTCTAGCTTCATTTGAAGGGGGAGGTTATGGTGTAGCTGATTTAGCCAAGCTTTCATGACTTCATTCATTCCTTTGAAAATGTTTTCAAAACCTGTGAAATGCCACACCTTGCTCCAGGTGCTGAAAGTCAAACAGGTAAGAAGACAACAGGTTGACCCTTCATGGAGCTGGCATAGAGGTGTGGGAGATGCTGTCACACAAAGTCCCTCTGAAAAGGTCCCAGGAACCTGACAAGCAACAGGTTGCACACAAAGTGGCAGAGATCACTTCCTAACCAGTAGTGATCAGGCCTTGAAATTTATTTGCTACTCAGTAGATTTTTTAAAAATACAATGGAATTTAGGGTGCCAAGCTAGAGTCACACATTTCAAGGAATAGTAGCTGAGGGAGCCATTTTACAGAGGAAAGAAGCAGTGAGAAACATCTAAGGAGGAGAATGAGGGAGGCCAAAGGCAGCAGATGACTGTTTTCTTCAACACCA
Source organism: Heterocephalus glaber (assembly GCF_000247695.1). Next base: position 1,116,919 of record NW_004624925.1, read on the forward strand.
TACAACCTCAAAATGTCATGGAAAGCTTAGGGGAAAAAATCAAGCAAAATATTACATTATGTAAAATTCTATTTATATGATACATCTGGAAGACCAGAAGACAAGTTCACTGAGAAAGAAATCAGCTTGGTGTTTTCTGGGGCTTGGGTAAGTGAGACAGGGAGTAGCTGCTTAGTAAGTAGAAAGTTATTTTGGAAACTAACAAATATGTCTGAAACTAGAGAGTGATATGGGTCCAATCTCATAAAAGAACTAGATAGTACTGAACTGTACACTTTACAATCGTTCATTTTATGTATGTGAATTTGATCTTCATTTAATGGTGCCATAGTGAAGAGTTTGAGCTTTACAGCTAGAGTATGAATCTGCTCCTCCACTCACTGGCAATGTGACCTAATGCCATTGCCTGGCCTCTGTTATTCATCTGTAAAATGGGCATGACCCTGCACCCATCACCTGGGGCTATGGAGAGGGACACTCCTACATAGAGCCCTGTAGCACAGAACATGGAGCACAGAGAGTTGACAAATGTAAGGATGTGCTGGGCAAGGGAGTGAAGCAGAACTGAAGGAAAATAAATTCCTTCCAGACCTGGGTAGTCCTTCCACGTCTTGGATTAAGACCCCATCCATAGCTGTAACTCCTTGTTTTGGTACAGATAAAATTGGCCACTATGTCCTGTAAACAAAGTTTATGTCATCTTTCTCTCACAAGATTCACAAAGTTCTGTCTTCTTTAAAATCTGTGTGCAAAACTGTGTGCTCTCGTCCTGCATATGTAACCTTGTCTGGCCCTCTCCTCAGTTCTTGCCACTACAAAGACCACCCACCCTTCAACTAAATGTATAATCCTAGAGAATTTCCTTTGTTTTGGGTTCAATTTTTATGTGAGTTCACTGAAGCAGGTTCACCTACAATAAGATCCTCCTGTTTTCTAGGGGTCTCTCCAGTCTGTTAAATTCTGCAACAGGAGAAGTCACTCAGAATATGTGGGAGATGCTCTCATAGAAAGGGTGATCAGGGTTTGATGGTTTATTTGATTCTCAGATTGAAAGCAAAATATGAGGGAATCCATGGTGTCTGTATACAATCACACAGCTCAAGGGATTGGCACTGACAATGCCCTTTCACAAAGAACAAAAGCAGTGAGAAGCAGCTAAGGAGGAGAATGAGGGAGGTCAAATGCAGCACATGACTGCTGTCTTCAACATCATACAACTTCAAAAATGTGATGTAAAGTTTTTTAAAAAAATAAGCAAAGATCACATTTAATATAATTCCATTTATATGAAACATCCAAAAGACCAAAATTAAGTTTATTGAGACAGAAATCATATTGCTGTTTTCTGGGGCTGGGTTAAGTGGAACAGGGAGTAGCTGTTTTATAACTACTGTAATTTTTGGGAAAGTAAGAAATATGACTGAACCTAGATAGTGATATGGGTACAACCTCATACGTGTACTAGATAGCGCTGAACTGTGCACTTTAGAATGTTCCTTTTCATGTTATGTGAATCTGATCTTCATTCAATGATGCCATAGTGAATAGTTGAAGGTTTATGACCACAATATGAATTTGCTCCTCAGTTTACTAGCATTGTGACCTCAGGAAGCTAATGCCATTGCCTGGCCTCTGTCATTCATCTGTAAAAGGGGCATGACCCATGCACCCATCATCTGGGGCTATGGAGAGGGGCACTCCTACACAGAAATCTTTAGTCCAAAACAAAGGACCACAAGGAGTTGACAAATTCTGACTGTGCATGTTTTCGGCAAGGGAAATGTCACTCAGCATGAGCTGTATCCTGGGAGGCAGAACGCCAGAACATCTTTGAATCAATTTTCCCTTTTAATCCCCCAGCTTCTAAATATAGACCACAGAAGGGGCTTGATTATGACTGATCCTGTTCTAAGTTCTGCAACTTTACTCACATGGGAAAGGAACACAGCATAGAACTTTGAAAGAACTGCAGTAGTATGGCAGGAAGACTACAGAAATAACTTCTACATTGAGTAGCAACCAGGTATGGCTAAGGATGCTGAATCACAAGAGGTGGCTCAGATTCAGGAAGTGAGGGACCATTCCCTACAGAGTTAAGGCACTTAATGACTCTGCAATCCTTTATTCCTCTTTCCTCATTTCACATTACGGGGGAGAAACCGAACCTCATATGTTGGGGGTACTTTGCCCAAGCCAACTTCCTGCGGTGTGAGGTCAATGCCCTGAGGAGCCACTGTGCCGGAAATGGAGAAGTTCTGAAGGATGGTGGTGAAGAAGAGGAACAATTCAACACGGGCAATTCCTTCTCCAAGGCAAATACGCTTCCCTGTGGACACAGAAGATCACAGGTATGAGCCAGGGTGATATTCTTTGACTTGTCACATCCCTAGGCCCAGACACCCATGGACATTGGACAGGGTTGACCTTTAGTCTGCAATTTGGAGTGGACTTGGAGGAGGTTCCCAATCCTTCTGATACTGGGTACAGATATTTGAGTGGATATTCCCTGTTTACTTCTCTAGGAGATACAGTAGTTTGCAGTTTTGTTAGATTTCCAAAGGATTCAGGGGCCCTATAGGAAATAAGGACCCATTTTTGTGTGTGAAAGTAGAAATGTCTGTGCACCTCTATGACTTAACATTTTTGATGTTCTGCATTTCTCCTATGAGGAGAATATTTTCAATCTTGTAGAGCTATTGAGGGCTATTGAGCAGGTTGGGTTACTATTCATAAGAACTCAGTCTGCTACCTGGGTGATATTTAAAAATCTATACTGTAGTAGCTGTTTTGTGATTTTTCTGGTTGGTAGAGTGTTTCTGGGAGTATATGCCTCTCTCTCTTTCTCTATCTCTATCTCTGTCTGTCTCTGTGCCTCTGTCACTGCCTGTCTCTGTCTGTCTCTGTATGTGTGTCTGTCTGTCTCCCTCCTTCCCACTCCCTCTCCTTTCCTCCATTCCCTTTCTCTCTATCTCAAGTACTTTTCTGACCTCAACCTGAGATCAAGAACTTTATCTTTCATACACATAAAGACCTAAATTGGACAGAAAATTATAAAAGACTCTGATATACATGAGGTGTGACCTATGGCTGCACAGAATTCTCAGAGGTGTAAGGTATCTCTACTGGTATATAAATCATGGGATTGGAGTAGAATGAGAACAAAGGGAGCCCAAAACTCAGAGAGACACTCAGAGAGGCTCTCTCTGAACTTCAGTGCTTCTTCATCCACAAACTGATGACCCAGAGAAAGCCATGCCAAGGATAGGTGTCTGGGCATCCCATGTGACTTTCAAATTGTTGGAATATAAAACCTCCATGGAGGTATCTGGGGCAGTGTCCACTTCCTTTTGACATATCCAGAATGTAGAAGTTATGAGCTTATATGTAGTCAGGGAAGGCCCTAATCTGGTTGTTCTCCTGGAACTGGTTCTGTCATCCAGATTTATTCAAAACATCCTGCTGCCTTCGCTACATCCGTCTCCATCCCTTGGACTATTGACTTGGACTCTCTTTGGTTATCTTCTTGGCATTTACACTCCTTTGGACAAGTTTATCTTTTTTCCCATAGGAGTCTGCCTTTGTCTTTGTCTGTATCTATCAGGCCCCATTTCTATGTCTTTTATTTTCCTCTTTTCTTTTCTGCTTCTGTCCTCTTAACTCCCTGTCTCTATTTTGATCTGATTAATTCTCTCTGTCTCTCTCTCTGTTTCTCTCTCTCTGTCTCTTCCCACTCTCCACTACTATGCTGTCTTTTTCTCTGTCTCTTTGTCACCCTCTCTTAAACTCTCTGTAGCATTTTGATTTTTCACTATTACTAATGTATATTTCCCTATCCTTACTTGTCTACATCTCTGCTCTCTCTAGAATGAGGATAAAACTAATGAGTACAGGAACTGAACCTCATCCTACAACTCCACTGTTCCCAATGCTCACTGAAAACAAAGTGAGGGAAGAGGCCATTGCACTGGGTCACTGAAGTCACTGATGAAACTCAAGACCTAAGACTTGTTACAGGGGGATTCCTTCTTCCCAAAAGGTAAGAAAACTGGACTTTGTTGTTAGGCAAGGGTAGAGCTTGATAAATTTCATCTAAATCTGCCTACGTATATAGAAAATTGCAACATAACCCAATATATAAACAAACTGCACCTGACTTAATAATTTATTCTTGGAACAGGTACCCAAATCTCAGCCAATCATACCAGTCAGCCTTCTGGCAATCCCAGGCTACAAACTGCTAAGATGTGTGCAAATAAGGCAAAAGCAGAGCTGAACCTATAATCTATTTCTGTATATCTATTTCTTTCATGTGTATAAATATTACCTGCCCATGCTCCTGGATAGAGCTCTCTCAATCGTTGCTGTTTCAGATTATTATCCAAATACAAGTAATTTATCTGCTAAAATAAACTCTTCTAAATTTAATTTCTCTAAAGTATCTTTTAACAAGTCAGAGTAGAGATTAGCAAGGAAAATCACTCAGATTGTCCTCTCTGCTACCAACCCCTCTGAGCATCTTCCTTCTGCTTGGTTCAGCTCTTTCAACCAGGCCCAGGAAATTCATGCAGCCCTAATAGAAGGGAAGAAAAGCACAACCCCAAGCCCATAAATATATGCTAAATGAACAAATGAATGAATGAAATAATATAAATCATAGCTGAATAAATTATATCAACAGTGGTGTAGAAACTTGCTCTACTCTATGGAAATGGCCAGAGACAACAGGCTACTGTTAAGAACACAGATATGAAAGCAGTCAAATAGCCTGGCAACATCTATGCATCTATTTGCTTTATCCCCACATCTTCCAGCAAAACCAATGGAGGGAGAAAAGAGTATGCAGAGGAAGGAGGCCATGTGTCCCTGTTCTATATCCATCATCCAATATCCTGCTATCAGGGTATGGCAAGGGCTTCATTCCTGCCTGAAGAATCAACCTCATTTCTAGAAAGGGGGTTAAGATGGTTGGTGTAAGATGATTGAAGTTTCCTCCCCTTTGAAATCACAGAGACCAGTTCGTGGATGGGCAAAATACTCTATTTTGTTCAAAGAGACCATGATTTCAAAGGATCGTGAAGGAGCTGGCTATGCAGAAGTACAATGTGAAGATGGGCAGTCCCAGAATGCTGCCACCATTTTGCTACCTGGAGTTGCTAAGGAGGTGTGGAGGGTATTGAGATGCCCGGAAGAACCAGAAGATGATATCATTTCTTGGTGAGATGGCTTGAGTCATGGACTCAAACCTTCTCTGAAGACTACTTATTTGGAGGTTTTAACTATGTGAGTCAATAAACCTCCCTTGTTGTCTAAAGTACTGTAGAGGCATTTTTCTGCCATTTGCAAAAAAAAAAATCCCAATTAATACAATGAATCTTCTTTTCTACATGTTGGATGGAATGCTGCCAATTTTCTGACTGGGAAATAAAATTCAACTGAAATTGCTGTCTGAGACTATCATAGATGTGAGATCATAATCTAGAAAATGAACTTCTAAAACATTTTGAAAGACCTTGATTCAAATAGATATTGGTTACAGTGGCATGGGTTCTACTCTGAGTGATTTTCTGTAAAATCCTACTGAAGTTTTTTACTTTGAGTATTTCATTACTTGAAAAATACTGCTTAGCAAATTACCAGAAACTTTATATAAAGTATTAAGAACAATTCATGTAGTATTTCTCGGGGCTTTATACCACATCAAAAGTAAGAAACATTAGACTTGACTAAGAAATTTAAAAGATATACATTTGAAATAACACTACCAATTATTGGAATCCAAAAGACAACTCCATATGTGACCAAAAACAGAAAGTTTTTTCAATAAATAAGTTTTTAAGTTGAAATGCAGAGAAGATAATATCTATCTTTGAAGATTAATGAGTATAAGCATGAATATTAAGAGAAGAATAAAAACCAAGTAAGCTTTGAAAAGCACATATAAAATCTTACTATGAAGGTGTAGATCTAAAAAGATTGGATTCAAAAATTGGAGGAATGATAACTAATGATATTCTCTGGTTTGTTTGATTTTACATGATTCAGATATTGAGTCTATATCTGATCATGGTCATACTCCTAAGTTTGGCAAGCTTAAGGGACAAAATCAAATTTAATTCATCTGCAACCAAGTCATAATATTTCTTACTATATTGTCAGATAATATATTTGATTCATAGTTTTCTTCCAATAAGAATCTTTGAAGTTGAGTAAATATTTTTTAAATCTACAGGAAGTTAAATTACTAGAAATAAAAAATTAAGAGCTATTTCTGAGCTCTATGTACCATAAAAAATATATATATTTGTAGACGTATGGGTATGCTCTTTTTTATCAGTATGCTATGGTGAGATATTAAAATAAAAGTATCTTTAGGTGATAATATTTGGCCACATAACTGGAAGAAAGTAAGGTTAATGCAAGAAGAGATTGAGAAATAAACTGGTTTTCATCTCCATTGTGGTTTGAGTCTTGTTTTACTGCCTTGTGTTGAATTTAAATTTATCTGGAAAGATTTCCACTTAAATGTTGGACATCTGGTGCCCCAGAAGGTGGCCCAAATAAATATGATTTGTGTTTCCTCGGTTAAAAACAAAACAGGCCAGAGTACAGAATGAGAACCTGGACAAATGAATGTATCAAGATCTTCCATTTTCCTCAGTGCTCCAGGGTAAATTCAAACCCCTTTTTCAGCTTTCTAAGCTCTTCCAAACTGAGCTTTTCACCTTGTCTCCTTTCCTAAGCTACACACCAGATCTTTTTACTTTCTGCAAAGCACAATGAGGACTTCACCTTCAGTCTCCAGGGCTTTGCAGTTATCTCTACCTGGAATGCCCTTCCCAGTGGCTGATTGATACTCACACATGAGGTTTCAGCCTAGAAGCCATTTTCTTAGATAAATGTTTCTTCATCAATGTACCAAAATTAGTATTTCTTATTTTGTTGCTTCCAAAGTCACCTGTAGAGCACTTATTATTGCAAAAAATAGTAATTGCTCTTGTAAAAATTTACTTTGTTCTATGCAATTCTAAGTCTAGGGTGTGTATTATGTCATCTAATTACATCATCATTTGTGACTGTTTGATGAATATTGATCTCGCCTACTGCACTTTACATTTCTTGGGTCGGTCACTATTTGATTTGCTTAATGCATTCTCTTTAGCCTTCAGTACAGTACACTCTTTAGAGCAAAGCTAATAGATGAGACTTGCTTGCCACTATTCTTGTTTTGTTTTGTTTTTCTTTTTGAAATTAGTACATGTTTGCAGTACATGAAGTTTACTATCATCTTGAGGTGTGGGTCTGTGTACACAATATAGCTTGGTTTTTTTTGGTCCCCTTCCCCTTCCCATCCACCTATATCCCTGCTCCTCCCCTGTTTTCATTCTTATTAATATTATTAACCATATCTCATTTTTATGACCATAATGTTTACATTCATTGAGGTTATTAGGTTCCTGTACATGGTGTATTTTTATTGTACTTATTTCCCCTTTCCTTCATCCTCTCTTTTTGCCCTTGGTCTCTGGATTTGTTCCCATTCATAAGAGATCTACCCTCTTGTCCTCTATTCATCTTTTATTGTGCTCTTTGTTTGTCCTTTGATTTACTCAAGTGAGAGACACACATACTTTGTTTTGTTTTGGTTTGCTTTGGTATTTAAAAGAATTTGTTTCTCATGTAGAGGCCTAAGACCACCATGGCCAAACTAGAAACTTTCTGCAGAGGCCAGCTGCTCCTAGAACACAGTGGTTGGTTCAATGATCTTAATCTGTCCTGCATAGGCACCAGGGGCCATATAGGAAGCTCCAGAAGGTAGAGCATTGGTGAACAATGGAGAGAGGGCCTGCCCATCATTGCTTGATGAAAATTAAAACCCACTGGAAAAGTGAAGAAAGTCTCTGCAATAAAGGATCACCAGACTACAGTGGTTTGTAAGTTTATGGGATCAGCACCTCCCACCAGAACCAGGGCTCACTTCAGTGGAAAGGACAGCTAGAACCTGCAGTAGAACTTTGCAGAGTTCAATCTTGTAGGAGGTCAGGGAGTTCCACTTGAGCCTTGTATCCAGAAATCAGCCTGATTCTCAGTGGAATAAGGCTGGTATGCTAAAACTAATGACTTAAATCCGTACAGTGCTGCCTATGTTGTCTTCCATGACAGCAGACACATACCCTGAAGGAGACCCCTTTTTTTCTCTCTCTTCCTCCATTACTCTTCTTCATTTCTTTACTTCCTTGTTCCTGTTCCTCTGTTATTTAGGATTTTTTCTCTCTCCTCTCAATTCTCCTTATTTTCATAGGAAAGTGAATACATTTTCTAGCTTTCATGTTGTTGTTAGTTATTTCTGTTCTTGTCTTTCTTCCCTTTCTCTGTCTTTTCCTCTTGTCTTCACCAATTTTCCAAAGTTTGTGTGATCTTCCTGTGTCCTCTAGACTCACTTCTAACTTTTCCCTCCCTTGCTATCTCTCTATCCCTCCCTCCCCAACTCCTTCTGAGTCCTCATCCTGAAGGGTAAATTTGATATAGTGAAGGGCTTATTTACTACAAACATATTTTGGGCTGGTCCTTGATTTTGATCTAGTACAAATGGTTATAGGTGCCAGATTAATAGCTACCACAATTTCTCATTTTCTAAGCTGTATTTGATGCTATTGTCGATACTGAATGTATTAGTTGTGCCAAGGTGTCTTGATTGTTGTAACCAGTTGTCGTCCCTGGTCTATTGAAAACCAGATTGTCTAAGTCATTAGAGATTAAAAACCTAAATACCCAGCTGTACACGGAAGTCACCTCTGAGAAGTAATCATTCCTTAAGGTTCTAAATACTAGCAATATGGATACCCACAATGAGCAATATGGAAGTACCAGCCCACGATTTACGCCAAAAACATGAACCAAAATAATACAAAATAGAATACACCTAAACAATCAGCAAAACCAGACTCTCAGTTCACCAAAGGCAAATTATGGGGCAAATGAGGTGGACAAATCAGATAATCAACCACCTGGACAACCTGAACTGATAACATGAGAAGTACCAAAATAAATGAACTAGGCTCTAGAAAAATTCAAAACAGAAATAATTTCCCAATTAACTACAGAGATGGTGAGCAAAATGAAAGACATGATTAGAGATTCTAGAACAGAAACAGATAAAAAAAATAGATGATCTCAGGAACATGATTGAAACCATGAGTGCCCAGCATAGGAAAGAAATGCAAACCATAAGCACTCAATATAGGAAAGACATGGAATCCATGAAACAGATTCAAACAGATATCCAGGAGATTAAAAACTCCAGTGAAAGTATTCACAGCAGAATGCACCAATGTGAAGACAGAATATCAGATATAGGAAACAGGATTAAAATTAGTGACCATAAAGAGAGATTTCTTAAAAATAGTAAGGGACCATGAGAAATTGATCCAAGAGCTGCTGGATGGCACAAAAAAGGTTGACATAAGAGTGATAGGAGTCAATAAAAAAGCAGGAGAAAGTACAAATGACATTTAAAAAATTGTTCATAGAAGTATTGTCAAAAACTTCCCAAGCAGGTAAAAGAACTTGACCCACAGATAAGTGAGGCATAAAGGTCTCCAATTATCCATGATAAAAAGTCTACACCTAGGCATATAATAGTGAAGATTCCAGAAATCCAACAGAAGAACAAAATATTATAAGCAGTTAGAGAAAAGAAACAAACCACATACAATGAAAAGCCCATCAGAATCACAGCACAACACAAACCCTTAAGTGAAGGAGATCCTAGAGTGAAGTATTTCAAGCCCTAAAAAAAAAAAAAAAACCACAAACCACCATGTAAAGGAGAGCCTGGAGTGAAGTATTTCAAGCCCTAATAAAACCCCTCCAACCTAGTTTGATGTATCCTCCAAAGCTATCTTTTAAATTCAATGAGGAAATAAGATACTTCTGAGACAAAGAACCCCTGAGAAACTTCATGAATACCAAACCACCACCCAAAAAATTTGAAACAATATCCTAGAAAAAGACAAGGAAGGTGACAACTCCACAAAGTCCAACAGAACAAAGCCATCAATTAAATGGAAAGGGGAGAAAAATTTAAAAAGGCCCAACAGCAGGAAAATATCATGACAAGGAAAAGTCAATACATATCATTTATAACCATCAATTTTTTTTTTTGGTATGGGGGATCAAACTCAGCACACTGTGCTCGCAAGGCAGGTGGTGGAACCACTGAGCTAAATTCCCAGCCATAACCATCAATATTAATGTCCTCAAACCACCAATCAAAAGAAATAGACTGGCAAAATGGATTAAGAAGAGAGATCCAACAATGTGCTATACACAAGAAACAATTCAAAAAAAATTCATAGACTGAAAGTAAAATGATGGAAAACAATTCTCCATGTGACAGGAATCCAGAAAAAAGGAGAGGTAGCTATCTTATTTACAGACAAAGATTTCTAACCAAAACCAATTGAAGAGAAACAAGGAAGGTTACTACATCCTTGTAAAGGGAACAATCCAAAAGAACAGATGACAATCATAAATATATATGGACCAAATACTAGTGCACCCAAATATATAAAGCAAATATTAATGGACTTTAAAAGTGAAATAAGCACAAATATAATTGCAGTGGGGGACCACAATACCACACTCTCACAAATAGACAGATCATCTAGACAAAAAAATCAAAAACAAATTACTTGAACTGAACCAAACTTTTGAACAAATAAACTTGATAGATGTCTACAGAGTGTTCCACAACATAAAATCAGAATATACATTTTTCTCAGATGCACATGGGTCATTCTCCAAAATAGACCACATGCTAGCTCATAGGACATACTTAAGTAAATTGAAAGGAATTGAAGGGATCCCCTGTATATTGTCAGACCATAGTGCAAGTAAATTGAAGGTCAATAGCAAAAGAAAGTGCAAGAACTTCACAAACACATAGAAGTTAAGTAATCTTCTCCTGAACATCAAATGGGTCACAAAGGAAATGAAAGAACAAATTAGATAGTTTCTACAATTAAATGATAATGCCAATGAGACATACTGGAATCTATGAGACACAATAAAAGCAGTTTTATGAGGGAAATTCATAGCAGTAAATGCCCATACCAGGAAAACAGAGTGAGCTCAAATAACCTAATGCTGAACCTCTAGCTACTAGAAAATGAAGAGTAAGACAAACCCAAATCTCATAAAAGGGAGGAAATTATAAACATCAGAGCAGAAATCCATGCAATGGAGACTAAGAGAATGATACAAAAAAATCAACAAATTGAAGAGTTAGTTCTTTGAAAGAATAAATAAAATTGACAAAATCTTAGCCAACCTTATCAAAAAAGGAAAGAAAAGGCTCAAATTCATATAATTAGGAGTGAAAAAGGTGAAATCACAACAGATCCAGCAGAAATCCAGAGAATCGTAAATACTTACTTTAAGAATCTGTACTGCAACAAAATGGAATACACAGAAGAAATGGACAGATTCCTAGATATATATGAATTAGCAAAGTTGAATGAAGAAGATGTAAAATTTCTAAACTTCCCAATATCAATCAGTGAAATTGAAAATGTAATTAAAAATTACCAGCAAATTAAAGTCCAGGTACTGATGGCTTCACTGCATTCATTTCTTGAATTCTACAAGAAATTTAGGGAACAGCTAACGCCACCACTCAAATTCTTTAATAAAACTGAAAGGGAAGCAAAACTCCCAAATTCATTCCTGGAAGCAAGGTTTGCTTAATTCTGAAAGGAGTGAAAGATCCAGCCAAAAAAGAGAACTACAGGCCAAACTACCTAATGAATATAGATGCAAAAATCCTCAGTAAGATATCAGCAAACAGAATACAGAGGATCATCAAGATCATACACCCTGACCAAGTTGGATTCATCCCAGAGATGCAATGATGGTTCAACATACATAAATCAATAAATGTAATACACTATATTAACAGAGTCAAGCCCAAAAACCATATGATCATCTCAATTGATGCAGAAAAATTGTTCAAAAAATCAAACACACATTCCTGAAAAACAGCCTACAAAATAATGGAATAGATGGTCTTTCTCTCAACCTGATAAAAGCTATCTCTGTAAAACCAACATCCAACATCATACTAAAGAGTCAAAAACTGAAAACTTTCATGCAAAAATCAGGAAGCAGACAAGGATGTCCACTATAAATAATCACACCTATTCAATATAGTTCTGGAAACATTAGACAATTAGCAATTAGACCACAGAAAGAAATAAAAGGTATAAAGTTGGGAAACAAAGAAGTTAAATTGTCATTATTTACTGACAACATGACACTCTACATAGAAGGCCTCAAAAACTCCACACAAAGACTTCTGGACTTAATTGACAGATTCAGTAGAGTAGCTGGATACAATTTCAACACTCAAAAATCAAGAGCCTTCTTGTACCCAAATAACAGACTCACTGAGAGAGAAATTGGGGAAATAATACCTTTCACAATAGGATCCAAAAAATGAAATATCCAGGAATTAATCTAATGAGGGAAGTAAGTAACTACCTTTAAAACTACAACACTCTGAAAAAAGAGAGTGAAGAGGATACAAGAAAATGAAAAGACATCCCTTGTTCCTGGGTGGGAAAAACGTGTATAATGAATGGCCATACTTCCAAAACTGCTATATAGATTTAATGCAATCCCGATTGAAATCCCAACCATATATTTCACAGATCTAGAGAAAACAATCCAAAAGTTCATTTGGAACCAGAAGAGATCTACAATACCAAAAGCAATGCTAGGTAACAAAGACATGACAGGACAGGGGATATCACAATCCCCAACGTGAAACTATACTATAAAGTCACTGTGATATAAACAGCATGGTACTGGCAAAGAAACAGACTTGAGGATCAATGGAACAATTACAAGATGAAGAAAGACCTGCAGACATACTAAGGCACCTCATTTTTGACAAAGAAGACAAACACCCCTCACTGGAGGAAAGATAGCCTCTTTAATAAATGCTGTTGGAAAAACTGGATCTCAACCTGCCAAGGATTAAAACTAGACCCATATCTTTCACCGTGCACTAAACTGTAATCAAAGTGGATCAAAGGTTTAAATATTAAAACAGAAACACTAAACTTGCTGGAAGATAGGTTAGGTAGAACTCTGGAAGGCACTGTGTAGGAAAAGATTTTATGAACAATACCTCAGTAGCATGGGAAGTACCACAAAGAGTCAAAAACTGGGATCTCACTTTTTTTCCCTTAGATTATTTTATTGGTACATTTTAGGTATACAATACATTTACATTTATCATTGGGTACTTTTACCTTTACATGATATATCTTGTTTCTAATTTTTTCCCTATTTCCTGTCCTCATTTCACCCCCTCCCCCCTTCCCATTTACACAGATTTTGTTTCCATTTTTTCCTTTTCTCATAATTTTTGCTTTCCCTTCTTTCCTTTCTCCTACCCCTGCCACTTCCTCTACCCCTTTGGACCTTTTCTTCCTATTTCCCATTATCAATTATTCATTTTAATTATTATTTACACTTTCAGTTTCTCACACCAGAGAAACTATTCAGTATTTACACATATGTGTCCTACTTATTTCACTTAAGCATATGTCCTCAATATGCATGGGATCTCATCTTATTAAAAAGCTTCTGCACTGCAGGAGAAACCACCAACAGAGCTAAGAGACAACCGATCATGGGAGAAAATTTTTATTAGCTATTCCTCAGACAAAGGAGAACTGTGAGAATATATAAAGAACTTAAAGAAAATTAGACTCCCTAAATTTAAAGACTCATTTCAAAAATAGGCATCTGAAATGAACAGACATTTCTCAGATAAAGAATTAAAAGCAGCAAACAAATATATGAAAAAATGTTCAACATCACTGGTCATTTGAGAGATGCAGATGAAAACAACACTGAGATTCCATCTCCAAAAAAAGGGCTGCTATCAAGATATCAACAAATAACATATGCTAGTGGAGTTTTGGGGGGAAAGTTACCCTTCTTCTTTGTTGGTGGGAGTGCACTGGTACAACCACTGTGGAAATCAGTATGGAGATATTTCAAACAACTAGGATTAGAGGTCTTATTTGACCCAGGTATCCCTCTTCTGGGTGTCTTCCCAAACAAATTAAAAGAATCATACCACAGCAATATGTGCAAATCAATGTTTATGGCATCACCATTTGTAATAGCTAAAATATGGCAACAGAACAATTGTCCATCAACTGGATAAAGAAGATGTGGCTTTTTAAAATAAAATGCAGTACACTACTCAGCCATAAAAAAAGAGAAACTAGAGACATTTATACCTAAATGGATGCACATTGAGACAGTACTCAAATGAAATTAGTAGGACATATATGTATAAACACCAAATAGTTTCTCTGGTGTGATAAACTGAAAGTGTAAGTGAGGAACAAAATGTATAATAGATAAAGTACAACATGCAGAAAAATTCCAAAGAGGAAGGGAAGGGGAAGTGGGAGGGTTAGGGAAAAAGAAAGAAGGTAAATGAATAAATATGTGAAAAGGAAAAAACAGAGACAAAGTCTTTGTAAATAGGGAGAGGTGGAGTGTTTGAATGGAGGGCAAGAGAATGGGGAAAAAATAAGAACGAAGATATACCATGTAAAAGTATAAATTACCAAGACCAAATGTCATCATATTGTATACCTGCAGTGTACAAATAAACTTAATGAATAAAAAAATAAAAAATGAGTTTCCTCTTATTTAGAATATGTATTCAGTACTGTGGATTGAATTCAGGGATATGTAATACTAGTCAAGCACTCTACCACTAAGACACATCAGCAGCCATTTTTTATTTTGTTTAGAGATATGATCTTGCTAAGTAGCCCAGGCTGCTCTTGGATTTGTAATCCTCTTACCTCAGCCTCCCAATTAGCTGAGATTAAAGGTGTAAACCAGGATGTGCAAAGGGTCTAGAAATTGTGTACTTGCCAAGGTCCTGCTTACAAAGATGTGCCTTTAGGACATAATATCACACTCAACTCTCCTCAAGGATTGTAGTAAAGATGGACTAGGGTATCTGGGTTAAAGTAAGTGGAATATACTAAAGTGCTCAGTAAACAATTGTTTGCCATCCTTTGTCTCAAGGACAGAATGGGAACCACTCTTGAGTGTCCTGTAGATGGGTAATGGATCAACTTACCTATGGAGAAGGGCATAAAAGCTTCACTCCTCTTCAGTGCCCCCTTGGCATCCAGAAAGTGATCAGGGTTGAAGGTGTCTGGTTTTTCAAAGTGACATGGGTCATGGAGAGCAGTGGTCAGGACTGCGTATATGTCAGTGTTCTGAGGAAATTTACAAGATTAAAAGGTATTGCTATTCCCTGGCCTCCACATGCCGAAACATAAATAAGTAGATAAAGCAAAACAAAACTGAAACAAGCTTTCCCTATTGAGAAACCAACAAAAGGATGAGATGGGGGTTTAGAAAACCAAAAAGGCTCACACAAAGATGTGGGAGCCCAGCTAGGCTCACCTTGGGGATGATGAACCCTCGGAAGTGAGTGTCTTTGGTGACTGTGCGGGGCACACCCATGGGTGAGAGGTCTGCAAATCTCTGAATCTCATAGATGACTGCCTCGGTGTATGGCATTTTGTTTCTGTCATCCAAGGATGGCTGGCGGTGTGAGCCAATCACCTGTTCAATTTCCTTGTGGACCCTCTCTGCACAGAAAGGGAACAATGGACCCACGTCACAAAAGCACTTCAGCAATGACCTTATTTTCTTTGGACCAACCAGCCAGAGAAACCTAACAGAAAGGAGTTATGCCATTCATACCCTTGAAGCAATCAGCTGTGGTTGGGGAAAGAGGGAAAAATCAACAAGAATGCTCGCTCTTTAAAATCTAATGAATGTTTTAAGTTATCTCTCCACATTGACAGCTACACACACACACTAACACACACACACACAGACACATCCCACAATTTTGCATGGAATTTTATATTAAGATCTCCAAAACTCCTCCTTTAAAATGAAAAAGAAATGCACTATTTATTATGCATGCAAGTGGGTCACTGCTAGATCCTAAAGATTATAACAATGGAATAAGTCAATACGTTAATCCATGAAAAATTGGATGATAAAATGAGTCTATCAATCAATGAATCATACCTTAAATCGAAAGTTTGATGCATGAATATGAGCAAACCAGTGAATGAATGTGTGTATTTAATATATCAATCATACATAGATTGAGAAACATATTAATAAATGGTTCATAAAAAAATCAGTAGACTCCACTAGTGGATAATCACATGAATACTAGATTTATAGAGGAATGTATTAATGAATGAAGTAGTGAAGGTATGAATAAATAAATAAATGGATGGAAGGCTTAAATGATAAATAAATTAGACATGGATTAAATGAGTCATTAACTGAATAAATGAAGGAGTGATGGATGAATGAAGCATAAATTGAAAGGCAGCTGATGAAGGAAAATACGTAGTTCAGCAGTAGATGGATTATTAAATGAGCCAATGAACAATAATTCAATGAGCCATTGAATCCATGTCAACTAATTCAGTGAACTACAGTGTTCCAAGGATCAGCTCATGAATCAATTAATTGAAATAAATGAATGAAACTACATATTCTTAGATGAATAATACATAAAAGGATCAGTAATTATACAGGTGAATTAATAAACAGATGGAAGGGTGGATGAATGGTTTAATTTTTAAGTGTAATGGGAAAAAGCAGTGGAAAAACAGGTCAACAGATTTTTCATTCACCTGTATATCCCCAGGACTGGCTTAGTTGGGAGCTAGTCCAAAGCCTGTAGAGTTCCTGGTATAATTGGCCAGTGTTGCCTCTCATCCATAAGGTCCTCCAACCCACCTCTGCAGGACAAAAGGGGATCACAAGACCTTCCCAACTGGCTATCCCTCACTCACCAGTGACATGGGGATATTTGAGCAGAAACAGGAAGCCATAGTGGAGAGTTGTGCTGGTGGTCTCTGTGCCAGCAATGAAAAGTGAAAGAGAGGTCAGGACGAGGTTCCTGTGGTGGAACTCAGTGTGGGGGTCAGACTTGTCCTAGATCCAGAGCACAGAGAGAGGAGAGGGTCAGGGAAGACCAAAGCCTTGGTGCAGGAAGGGTCACCTGTCCCTCTGAGCACCCGCCCTATATTTCTGAGGCTCAGGTATCTGGCTGCTTTGCACATCTTTGTCCTTGGCTTCTCCCACAGCCCTCTGTTTTCCCACCCTCAGCTTTTCTTTATTCCACGTGGCTCTGTTTGCACCTCTCTTCATCTCTTTGGCTTGTTGGTCACTTTTGGTCTCCCCATTCTATCTCTGCCTCTGGGGGTCTTTTCTCTTATTACTTTTTGGTCTTTTGCATTGACTTTCTCTCTCTGTCAGTCCTTGCCCCCTCTCTTTCCATCCTCACTTCAGTCTTTCCTTCTTACCTTCTCCTTCCTTCCACTTCATCTTCCTTTAGCTTCAGCTTCTCCTCTCTTCCCTTCCCAATTCTCTCCTCCCTGTCCTCTTTTCTTCTTTCCCTTCTTTTACTCTCCACTTCTTTGCTTCCATTCTGTTCACCTCTCCCTCCTCCCCTCCTGCCCCTTTCCCTCCCCAGATCTCACTTTCTCCATGCGGAGCAGGTAGGCATCGATGAAGTCTCTGGGTGCACTGGGGTCCAGGGTTTCCTGATGTTTCTCCACACTGTGGCCAATGAAAGTGAGGATTTCCTGGAAATTTTTGTAGATTTCTCTGTGTGTGCCAGGAAAGTGTTTCAGGATGCTGGAGTAGAGCTCAAACACCTGCAAGAAGGAAAGGGCAGTGAGGCCAACCTGGGGCTCAGTTAGCAGATCAAAGAGCTAGGACGCTGTCCTGAGCCCCCAAACCACTTCAGAAATCACTATCCCTCCTTCTCTTTAGCCTCTAAGTTTGCATCTCTCAGGCTCTTTCATACAGATGACACACACACACACAAACACACACAAATACACACACACAGTGTTTTGTCTCCCAAAATCTACCTCTATCCTTTATTTTCATTTCTCTGTCTTCTCTCTTTTCCTCCCTTCTCTCTTCCCCAAGCCTTCGTTTTCTTTCTCTGTCCCACTTTATTTCTGCACCCATTTCACTCCCCTTGCTTTTTCTCAGATTCTTGGTCCTTGTTCACTTTTCCACATTTTGGTTCTCAGGGTTCCTGTCCTTCTGTGCTGTCTCTACCCTTCTTCCACCCCTATGAATATTTCTGGGCCTCCCCAAAGCAGACCATCATTCTCAGTTGCCCTGGGGGCTCCCCTCATGCCACCCTCTTGCTTCCTCCCCTTACCAGGCTGGAAAAGGAGCTCATGAGTGCAAAGGTCTGATAGATCAGGTCCATCAGCCTCAGGAACTGTTGGTCTTTGTAGTCAAAGCGTTTTCCAAAGACAATGGAGCAGATGATATTGGCAGTGGCAGGCCGGAAGAAGAACAAGGGGTCCACAAGACCTCCTGGGGGGAAAAGCAGCAGTTCACAGGACAGACTCAAGAGCCTGGGGAGAGTTTGGCTGCTGCCCGCAGTGACTACCATGGCTCAGTAATAAAAGATAAGAACAGCAATAAACACTGAGATTCAGTGGCCTGACTATGTGCCAGGCTGTATTCTATGCAATTCATGTGTTATTTTAACTTAATTTCCTCTACAACATTGTAAGGAAGACATCATTTTATTATGACCTCCATGTTACAGATGGGATGAATGATTAATTGTTAAATGATTTGACCAAGGTGACACAGGTACTCATTACTGGGGCCAGGATTCAGACCAGGAAGCCCAGAGACAGAGCCAGGGCAGTTGGTCCTTACTCTACATCTCACCCTGGGCCCCAGCTCCAACTCTGTAAGGGAATAAAATTAATCCCCAGGGCAGAGGGGTGCAGCAGTATCCAATCAATAGCATGTGCAAATTTAAAAGCCCTGATCACTTCATCACTTCATTCCTACCTCTCACTCCCTTTCACCTCTTTTCCCTCCTCCAGGGCTTGGATGAGAGGGACAGAGGCTCTGAGCCCTAGAACATTGGATAGGTGTCTCTCTTCTCTCCTCTCTCTCTCCTTCCCATCATCTCTCTGTTTCTGGGTCTCACCTGTCTGTCTCCTGTCATTCCTTTGCAGACCTTGCCCAGTGTATTGCCCGTCTGTCTCTAATTTTCTGTCTCACTTTCTCTCTGCCTTTATTTTTTTTCTGCCATTCTGAGTCTCTACCACTGTCTCGTCTCTCTTTTACTTCCTTTTTCTCACTCTATATCAGTCTCCTCCTCTTTCCCCATCTCTGTGTCCATGTCACCTCACTTCCCTCCATCTTTCTTTTCAGTCTCTCTGTCCCTATTGCTCTCACCAGCTTCAGACTCCCCAAACATGATGAAGACCAGATATGAAAGAAAGGATGCTGACCACAGAGCACAGTCACCTCTACATCCCTGTGGCAGAGGATCCAAAAGGAACTGAAAATTCTCCCCAAGAGCAGAGGGCCCACTGGCCTCTTTGCTCACTGCCTGCTCATCAGCACTTCACTGAGGGAAGGAAAACACAGTTCATCATTTTCATGTCTGCTGTTCTTGGTTTTTCCCTTTGATTTCTTTTACAGGAGGCTTTTCTTTGCTTTTGATGCATACAATTAACCATGAATTGATTTCTGAGGACCCAAATGAATAGCATCATTCACTCAGCCTCTTTCTCTGAGTTGTTCTTGGACATTGTAAACCTCACAGCTCCTTCCCTGGCTATCTGTGTTGCTCTGCTGCTTGTCTCTGTTCATTTCTATTCCATCTCTTTCTGTCCCTATCACTGTCTGTCTCTATTTCTACCTTTCTCTGCCCATTCATACCTCTCTGTGTTTCTGTTGCTATGCACCCGGCCCTTCTCTCTGTATGTTTGCCTTTCTTTCCTACTCACACCACCCCTCAGGACTCACCCTGGGATTTCCGTAGCTCCTCCACCAAACACTGAGCCTCCTCCTGAATCCGCTCCTCCACGCTCCGCTTTCCCATCCCAAAGTCCCTCATGGTGGCCAAAGTGAATCTCCGAAGGACCTTCCAGTGTTCTGCACTGGCCGAGTTAAAACCTAGTGGTTGTAGGGGAGTCAAGGAAGGCAGGGGAAGTTCACGGAGTTGGGATCCCTCCTCACCTTTCTTTTCCTTCTCACACTGAACTTCTCCACGCCCCATCCTCGATTTCACCCCATCCCAATGCCTTTGAGATCCTCACTTTGTCCCTGGAAGACAGCATCTATGGAAGCAATTCTCCCCCGGCCAGAGAAAGCCTCAGCTTGGTCCACCAGGGCCTCCCGTATGGTGTCTGTCCCACAAAGCATGACCACGGGCCTCGGTCCCAGGTACAAAGTGAAGACATCGCCATATTTTTTTCGGACCTGCGAAGCATACCCATGCCAGGGTTCCTATTAGTCAGCATTCTCACTGGTTGTTAAATCATTAAAATGCTTAAATACACATAGGTAATTAAATGCCACCCCAAGGACCTTGGTCGATCCTCAGTTCCCTTACTTCCTTCCCAAGATGCAGCAACTAAAGTGTTAATCAGGACCCAGCCAGGCTCTGCTTCTAGTGGTTGGGCCCTAAGCAGTACAGCTGTTTAAATATTGCTAATCTCATCTTAACCCATACCCTTGATTTGGTGCACATCTCCCTGGTACCTCACCCAACCCAAAGAATCCTTGTGCCCTATATTCCACCTGCATTCTGATCCTAAATAATTTGCTGGGAGAACATCTCTGACTCACCCTCTTGGTAGAGGGGAAGTGAAAGTAATGGCCCTCTAGCTCTCATCAAGAAATTTGAAAAATCTGATTGGTACAGCCCCTTGAGAAATGGATAGACAGAAAAGTCAGCATTCGGCATCTGTGAGGAGTGGATCTCAGGGCTACCTTGGTTACCAAAATCCTTGGTAATATTTGCACATAACCTATATCCTTCATTCTGTATACTTCAAGCCATCTCTAGATTACTTGTATCTGATACAATGGGAAAGCTATATAAGAAGTTGTACTGTATTTTTCAAAATATAATGGCAAGGAAGTTGTACATATTCAATAGAAGCATAATTTTTTCATGTATTTTCAATTCAAAGCTGAGGTAAAACCACTGATATACAAAGCCAGGTGCATTTATCGAAACTAAACAAAGGCATACTCAGCAACTTTACCACCAAATAATTGCTCAATAAAAATGTGTACTAGTTCACCAAAAAAAAAAAATCCCCCAAAGTCAACCAGAATATTAATATAAACCTTCTGAGTAAAATGATCATCAACATGTGGAATAGTTAAAATTTCACACAATGGCATTATTTTGCAACAATGAAAAGGAGCCCACTAGAGCTCTAAGCAATAATCTAGATGAAATTCACAGCCATCATGTTGAGTGGAAGAAACTTGACATGAAAACAAGTTTGGTTTATATTCACTTCTTTCAGATAAAGTTCAAATATAGATGAAAGTAACCCATGGAAAGAGGACCAATAGAGAGAAGGACAGCGGAAAGGGATGTAAAAAGAATTAAGAATTGTTATACACATATACCAGGCCCCCATGATAAACTGTGTACTGGAAATATGTACTAATATACATTTTAAAAATTTAAAAACCAAACTATGGTGTCAGAATAGCAGAAGGGCAGTGACTAGAAGGGGATGGAAGGGGTTTCTGGGGACCATCCCTGTTGTCACTTCATCTGCAACATGTCAAGGACATGAGTATGTTGTTCACTGAGTTGTGTATTTGGTGGGATGTTGTCCCATTTCAAAACAACTTGGCTAAAAATTAGTAAAATGGTGACATCTACTATTAAAATGTCTTGCATTGATCTCTGCAAAGCCTTCTCACTGATTTCCCTCCTTCCATTTTCATACCATTTAAAATGGTTTTACCATCCTCATTGTCATAGGAATCCTATCAAAATGTAAATTGCTCAATTTCCCTAACCTCTCCAAGCCCTCCATTGCTCCCATGTCATTGAGAATGAGATCAATGTCTTCCCTATGGTCCACAAAGTCCTACATTACGTGGCCCCATCTCTTCTCTGTTTTCTCCCCCCACCTCCCCCTTGGCTCACTCTGATCCAGCCTCCACACTGTTCCCAGGCTTTTTCCTGTTCAGGTTCTTTCAACAACAACTGTTCTCTGTGCTGCGAGCCACCTGCATATTTCAGGGTCTCTCATCAAAAGCAAAGCAAGACAAAGTCTTTCCTTGATCCCTCAGTCTAAAATGGCTCCCACTACTTTCTAAAATATCATGCTGCTTTATTTTAACCATAGGTTTTGTCTATCTAACATCACTGCTTCTGTTTATTTCTTGCTTATCTGTCTCTCCCAGTAGAATATCTGTAAGCGTAGTCATCATATATGCCTTGTCCAAGATGCCATATCATCAATGCCTAGAAAATTCCTCAGCACATAGAAAGTGTCCAGTAAATTATTACTGAATTGGTGAACAAAGGAATGAGTGGATCAAAGTAGCACTTCCACACAATGTCTCATTTAATCCTCACAGCAACCTTAAGAGTCACATGTTCTTAAAAAATAAAATAAAATAAAATAAAAAAACAAAAAAAAATTAAAAAAATAAAAAGAAGAGTCACATGTTCTTATTGTCACCATCCTACAGAGGAGCAAACTATAAGCCTGTAACACTAAAAGGATTTGGAAGCTTATCAAGGAATACAAAAGTAGTGGTGTCACCCACCCCAGAGCTTTCCATCATGACACAAATATAGTTTTGTCCCCCAGCCCATTGTGCAATCAATCAAATGGCAGATTGTGGATACCTAAAAGCTCCTTGGAGAACCCATGAAAGAGCCCTAGGGGGTATGTATAGCTGCAGTATTTTATGAAAAAACACGTGTGGCTATTTGGAGCGGAGGTGGCCCACAATTTTAATCAAACTCTCAGAAATTTTAGTGTCTTCAGATTACTAAGTGGCTTTCCTCTAGAAGGACTGTGGAGACAAAGAGACCTCCAGACCTACAGCTGCTGGAGCTCAGCTTCCCTTCTCCCTGTTAGGCTACCTGTGAGTTACTATCTTCTGGTGTTGAGTTGCACCATCTGTCCATTTCATGCTGATATAACAAAATGCCCAAGAGTGGGTAATTTACAAAGATCATAGTTTCTTTTTCATGTAGTCCTTGGAACCTGGAGGGCCAAGGTCATGGGGGCCTGGACATTGTCAGGAATTCAAGCCCAGCCTGGGCTACATAGCGAGACCTTGTTTTAAAAAACACAGCATATAGTGGGCACCTGACCTTATCTGAGGATCACAAATGACTTCTCAGGAGAAATGATTCTTACCTGGACATCTAAGAAACCTCACCAGTGAGACAGTGGGGCTGAACACTAACCAAGGGACAGTCCATAAAGGATCTCACTTTGCCCCAAGCCTTTCCCACAAGAAAACCGAAACGTTTGCTGCAAGGAAGAATGGACAATGGGGCAATGCTGTGCGTGGTGCTGCACACCTGTATCCAGTACTTGAGAGGCTGGGACAGGAGAATCACTGTGAATTTGAGGACAACCTGGGCTACATAGTGAGTTCAAGGAGCCTGCATTACAAACCCAGATTCTCTGTGAGAGAATAGATGAACCAGAGAAGCCAAAGGAAAAGCAAAAGGAAGGGCAGAAACATCAAAAAATAAAGTTTTGTTTTTTGGTTTATTTGGTTGTGGGGGATTTTTTGTTTGCTTTTTTATTTTGTTTTTGCTTTTGTATTGCAGCTTTTTGAGACCTGGGCTCTATTGTAATTCAGATTGGCCTTGAACTCACTATGTAGCCCAGGGTGGCCTCAGATTTGCAGCAAGCCTCCTGACTCAGCCTCCCAAAGGCTGAGATTATAGGAGTGCACCACCACACCCAGTTTAAAAAAATAAAATTTCAAAGTTAAGAAAGATCCACCTCCTCATCAAAAAAGGACTACATAAGACACCACTTTACCAACAAGTGTTTTATGGCCAAAATTGAGTTTCATAATGAAGCTGAAATAATCCCCAAAGAATGGCATTTTAATCCATAAAATTGTTAATATGACTGCAAACTATTTTTTCAAAGAATTTATTGCCATCTTTAATTCACAAGAGTCAAAAAACTACCCTTGGTCTGAAATTATTTATATTCTTCTAACCTGAAAAATACCCAGAACCATAACTACACCTCAAAAACCTCTCATTTCATTGTATGGTCAACCTACAGCATGACAAGAAACTTTAAAGCTTTATTTTGAAATTGTAGAAAGTCGATTGTAAAATCCAAATGTGAAGAGTTGTTAGACACTATAGGCTGTCTGTCTTCTTCTGCCCTTGAACAACTGAGTTTCATACTACTTACGACCATTGACTGTGGTATATCTGCCAGTTGACTTGAGTAGGAACTGCCTAGCAGATTAAGAAAGCATAGTTCTGGGTGTGTCTGTGTATGACTGAGATGTAGGCCAGCAAACTGAGTGGGCAAGACCCACGCTAGATGTGGTAGCATCAACCAATAGCCTTATAGCCTGGGCAAACTAAAACGGGAAAGAAGAAAGAAGGGTCCCTGTTTCAGGAGAGCTCCAGTCTTCTCCATTGCCTTTGGAAATCAGTCTCCAGTTACTTCAGGCTTCTAATGCACTTGCACTGGCAACTCTACAGCAAGCTTCCAGACCTTTGACTGTTGCTGTGTCCTTAACCTTGGTAACACCCACATTTGGACAAAAGTTCACACAGCCACCTTCCAGACACCACAGCTACCTGGGAGAGCAGGCCTAGGCTTCCTGAGCCACAAACTAAAGCCTCCAGAGAGTATTCTGAGACGCAGGTCTGCACACCCCAGACTGGTGAGTCAAGCAGCTTGGAGTTGAGCTGACCTCAAGAAGCTGAGGTGGCCAGCAGAACCTATATGTGAGCCAAGCTCCAGACTTCACACACGATGTGCCAGAGAGATCCATGCTGGTTGTTTCAGGAGATCAAGCTTAGCATTCAGTCTTCTATCTGGATCAGTTTCCTTCTCTTCTTGCCTGTTTCATGTATACAATTTGGAAATGCTTTGAGTGTGTCCTCCATGGGTTTATATGTTGAGGGCCTGGTCCCCTATGTGGCCGTATTGAGAGGACGTGGACCCTTTGTAAGGAGGGGCCTATAGGAAGGTAATGAGATCATGTGGGCAACACTCTTAGAATGGGTTAATGCTGGTCTTTCAGAAAGAGCTAGTTCTTGAGAAACCAGGTTGTTACAAAGCAGTGCCACCTCACATGTTTGGAGCCTTTTACATTATGCAGGTTCCCTATCTCCTCTTCTACCATGAGGTGACACAGCTAAGGAAGCTGTCACCAGAGGCTGGAAAATTAGCACTGATGGTCTTGAACTGTCTGCCTCTAAAACTGTGAGCTAACTAAACCATTTTACTTTATCATGTCCCAGCCTCAGTTATGTTTTCATAGCAACAGAAAATAGGGTAAGTTGCCAAGAGACTCTATTTTGCCTACCCAGGTGGACCACTTTATTGCTTACTGCACCCCTTCACTTCAGCCAATTCTTCATGTTGGTACCACAGTGCAGTGCCTGTGTCCTCTCTGTTGTGTGTACCATGCTCTCCCATTCACCTGGGCCTCCTTCCTCACCTTTACCCCAACACCCATCGAGAATAGTTTCATCTCCACAGTCTTTGTCACTCTCCCAGTGTTTAAGGGTCCAAGTACCTCTTATATCAACCTTTTCTGGGCCTTCAAATGATCTTAAGATATATCTTGTACAGGTACAAATTCCCAATGATGAATGTACTCATAATGCATATGTAAAATATACCACTAAACTTAATGAATTTTAAAAAAACTCTTATTTCTTCTCTTCTGTTTACTATGACAGAGAATTCTGTCCACAGAATCATTCCTGACACACACACAAAAATAAAAATAAAAAGAATATTATCAATAAATTGATCGTTGATCAGGAAAAAAACCTGTTGATAACAAAGGGCTACGAAGCCTAGAATTCCCAGAGGGTGGTCTCCACAGCAGGAAGGATGAGGAGCTGGGTGTTGCTGTCAGTGCTCCAGCTCTCCCACTGCAGTTAATGCTGATGGATTATTAATAGTTAGGTAAATGGTTAGTCTGGTCTGGTAGTGGAGCCCTGCAATCCTGACCACTCTCAGGGGTGAGACACATAAATTGCAAACTGAAGGCCAGCCTAGGCAATGTAACAGGAACCTATCTGAAAATGCAAAAGGGTTGGCGGTGTAGCTCAGGGCAGAGGGCAAGGGTTCCATCTCCACTACTGCAAATAAACACACGATAAAAGTAGATCCTGAAACCATGTGTATAAAGCAATGGCACAAAACCAAGTAATTTCTGGATTCTGTTTATAATTTATAAGACCTCCCCCTTTTTTGCATTGTATACCTCTATTGTGATCAGAAATTGCTCAACTATAATAAAAACTTTCATCCTGAATATTTACCATGCAATGAAGGAGCCTGATTATATTCTATCAATGACTTTGTTATTCATTAGAATTTCTGTTTGTTTGGTAGCAGGAATTGAACTCTGGACCTTGCATTTGCAAGGCAGGCAGTGGAAACACTGAGGTAAATCCTGGTCCTAGTCATTAGAATTTTTAATAGAATTTACTAATGTAAGTTTGTATTAGCATTTACTGTTAGAATTTTTAATTCTATAAATGAAAAAAATCAATATTTTACCCATTTTTATTAGTATTTCATTTTGGAGACATGGTAATCCGGCTGGCCACAAACTCAAGGGGATCCTCCTGACTCAGCTTTCCAAGTGCTGGGATTACAGGTGTACAGCACCACACTTGGCCTTATCACTATATTTCTGATACAGCATAAATGTGTTCATCATGGGGAACTGGTGTACTTACACATCACATCTTGATCCTGTTTACTTTCCCTTCCTCTCCCCTCCCTGGTAAGCACTCCTTGCTGCCTATGTTTTCTCCCTTTTCCGTTTTGTCCTTGAATTGACTCAGGCCAATCTTTGTTCTCTCTGCTGACAGAAGCAAAACCTTTATGACTGGTACCATCACCCTTTTTTTCTCTTTTCTGGGCAGACACCCAGGATGGGGCCGAGGAGAATGAAATCTACACTTGCTGCTCACACTCAGACAGTTCTGTATGCCCTTTCATCTGCCCCCCCCCCAAGGACCCTGCCCCACACAGTGCCATCAGAGGCAGGACACCTGTGGCAATCTGACCACCATCCTCGAGGAATCAGGACTACATCCATTACACACTGATCTTCCCCACCCACCCTGAACCAGAAAGGAGACTTTGCTCTTGCAGCCCACCTTGGGCCCTGTCCATTTGTGTCTCACCTGCAGGACGGATTTGAGCAGGCCTTTTCTGTTCATTTGTAGAAGGTTCCCCAGGAAGGGGAGAGGACGGGGGCCTGGTGGGAGGTGGCCATGGGCCTTTGGGTGGCCCCTGAACAGGAGAACCAAGAGGCCCATGAGGAGGGTGAGGAGTAAGAGGATGCTGAGCTCCATGGTCCTCGTCTGACTGCCATTAATGCCTCTGCAGCCTGGAACTGAACCATTTATCCTCAGCCTGTGTCCTCACCCAGTTATGCAACTACATTTATGCCCCACCTCCTCTTTCATCTTTATCCAGGAGTGTGATCTTAGAAGAGAGTTACCATGATGCCCATCCTTCCTGTTTGGCAACTCAGTAACCTACTCAATCCCAGCACTTTAGCCCCTCCTTAGACATTGGCAGGGATACTGTGAAAGAGATGACAGGGTGCACAAGACTATGCATCTGTGTGCTGGGGTGCATGTGTTGTCAATATTGTGAGTGTCTTTTGTCTTCTTAGTTTAGTCTTTCCAGGCATGCTTGAGGCTATGTATACTTGTATATTTTTCATGTATGAGGGGCTATTGTATATGTCAGTGTTATGATGTTATGTGTATCTATGAATCAGTCCAGGTGTGCTCCTGTGTACATTCTTGCACATGTGGGAGCATCTGTGTATTGATTTGCTTTCACACGTGAAGGTATGTTTGCATTTGAGTAGTGGAGGTAGTAGGGACTTCCCCACCTGCTGATGAGTCTGGATGTGCTGGCTGCACTTGTTCTGGTGTATGTGTGCATCTGGCAGCCAGTCTTTGTGAGGCCTGCAGAAGTCTAGTGTCCACCTCTACAGTTTCCCACTCACACCCTTCTCTGACAGCCACAGATGGGAATGATGAGAAAACAGAATGTGGGAAAGAGATTCATGGGTGGTGAGTCCCAACAGTAGAAGGGGAGTGGGTCCTCTTGGTTTTCAGTTGCTCCCATTTGTTCTGGGTGGTTCTCACCAGCCCTGTGGATATCTACATGATGCAGGAACCCCCCACCTCTCTCCCTCTTTCTCTCTCTGACCAATGTATCTGTTTTCTCTTTAGGCCCTGAAACCCTTCATGTCTTATTCTGTTTTCTGGTATAAGAGAATACCAGAGGCTAGGTAATTGATAATGAATCAAAATTCATTTGAGAAGGATTTGTCCACATGCTTGATGAAGAAGTAGAAGGACATATTGAAGGCCATCAAGAAGTGCCGACAAAATATGACTTGGAAAATTGTTAAATCAACTACAGAGGAAGAGGAAGACAAAGAAGAAACAGAAGTGAAACCAACAATAGGGACATTACTGAAATTTGAAGTGTTACAAAATACACAGGTCTTAAAGGATAAAATTATGGAATATGATCCTAATGGAATGCAGCATTAAAGCCACCAGGGAGTCTCCAAATGATGCCAGTATCTGCAGTTATACTTTGAAGGAGACAACTTTTGATTGCAATGTTTTTCCAAAAGAATTTTCAAATAAAAAATCTTTCAACTATCACGGATCCTCAACCAGCAACATTGTCTGCTCTTAATGTATAACCATCAACATCCTCATGGCTCAATAATCTGGGATCACCCAAGGCAGACAATCCTCTTTCTGTTGTACTTTCATGTCAATAAGAGCCCAAAGTTGCATCACAATTTCTATATCATTCACCTCACCGCATCAGATCACATAGGTGTTGCATCATCACATGTTATCACAAGGAGAAGAGGGAAACCACAATACAACAAGAGATTTTGAGAGACTACATTCATATAACTTAGTACATTATAATGACATAACTGTTCTATTTTAAGTAATTTTCATTAATCTCTTGATGTGTCTAACTTATAAGCTAAACTTTATTGTACAGTGATATATATATATATAATATATATGAAAAAACATAGTACATACAGGGTTCAGTACTCTCTAAAGTTTCAGCATTAGACTGAGGGTCTTGGAATGTACTCCCCATAGACAAGGAGGAAATGCTACAGATAGATTGGGTATAGTGATACCCCAGTTCCCAAAACTTTTGTTTGCAAACAGTTTGGCTCACAAACAGAAGTGTTTAGCCAAATTTTGTTTTTGTTATCAAACTCTGCATCAGATGAAAAATACAGTTATGACTATCTTTCCCACACAAACACAAATGTGGCCATCTTTCCCCAAATCATAAAACAAATTAAGTTTGTGAACCAAGGTACCACCATAGTTGCAATCTCTTAAAACTGTACCAATGCAATTAAAAGTCAACATGAGCTTTGGAGAGGACATTTAAATCACAGAAAATAGGGGCCAATTTTATTGAGGTCCACTGAGCTCTGATCTGACTCTACATTCACTGTGAGCCCACACCTACAGGGCTCCTGGGTGGAGCAGTCTAGATTTGGCACATTCTAGAATGACAGTTCCCATGTTCATCTGTATTGGTCTGGCCTGCATTTCAACATTTTTATTTACTGTTTTTATACTAGGGTTTGAATCCAGAGACTTCCCAATAAGCTATATCCTCAGCCATTTTTTATCTCTTCTTTTGCTACAGGGTCTTATTAGGTCACAAAGATGCCCAGGCTGGGTTTGAATTTCCAATCCTCTTGCCTCACCTCCCAAAGTGGTGGGATTACCAGTGTGTCCCACCACACCAGGTTTGATCTCTCTCTTATTTTTTGAACTCTCTCTTTCAAAGACACCTCCCTCTCTTTAAAAGGAATGAGGTAAGGTATGGGAGGATATGGGACAGCTTCATTGTTGCCATGTTAAGCAAGTTCTTGCTGAACCCAGGACTCTGATCTGGACAATTGAGTTATACTCCATTGATCCAAGAGGAGGGGACAGAGAAACACAATCTTTTAGTGGTGGAACCTGCACTTTTCTGACCTTGGAGTGATGTCATCACAGACCTCCCTTATCTCAGGACTTGGCTCCTGCTGTACTGAGTCATCTGACACTGAGAATGGGTCTTCATTCCGGCCTGAGACTTCCTGGTGGAGAGGAATGAAGTACTTTACACAGAGTTCTCACACATTGAATGAGGTGTTATTATCCTTCCCCATTTTCTAATAGAGAGTGTGAAGATCAGAGAAGTTGAGAGTCTCACCTAAGGTCACACATTGGGTCAGAGAGATATTTGTCCAATGCACTAACCAATGGCCACATGTGGCCATAAAACACATGTGATTAACCAATGGAACTTTTTGGTGTGTGTGTCTGTGTGTGTGTGTGTGTCTGTGTGTGTGTGTGTGTGTTCTTTGTTTTGTTCTGTTTTGTTTTGAGACTGGGTTGCACTATGTAGTTCAGGCTGTCCTCAAAGTCATGGTGCTCCTGTCGAATCTGTCTCCTAAGTGCTGGGATTACAGATATACACACCATGCCCTGCTCAATCAAACTTTTAATTAAATTTAATTCTATCTTTAAAAGTTGATACTGAATTTAGCTATTGGAAAACTTTTATGTGGGTTTGGAAACAATTCACATATGTGCATTATGTTTTTCAGTGGAAAAGTTCATAAAAATCTAGGTCCAAATTAAGGATTTCAGAAGAAAATTTAGGGTCCCTCTGGTAAATATGGTATAATTGCAAAAATACTCAGCATAATATCAAGATATAATATTCAAAAGGGGTCAGGGAAGAGGGAGTGGAAGGGGAAAGGATAGAAGGGAAAGGAAAAATTATGAGAAAAGAAAAAAATGGAAACAAAGTCTATGTAAATATGGAAGGGTGGAAGGAGTGAAGGGCACAGAGGTAATGGGGAAAAAATAAGAACCAAGATACATCATGTACAGGTATAAGCACCTAATGATAAATGTAAACATATTGTATATCTAAAATGTACCAATAAAAGAATTTAAGCAAAAAAAAAGATAAGGGGAAAAAGAAAAAAGGGTCAAGAAATAAAAAGAATGGAAGAGAAAAAATGGGAACAAGTCTCATGTAGATAAAGAGGGGAGGGAGTCAAAGGAAGGGGAGTGGAATGGGAAGAAAAGAATAAGCAAGGTACATCACATGCAGGTACAAATTCCCTATGATGAATGTTATCATTATGTTATCTAAACTGTACTGGTATAATAAAAAGTAAAAATGTTTAATCCTAACCCCTCTGAGAAAAAAAAAGAAAAGATATGGTGAGAGGCAAAGGCAGAAAAAGGAAGAAACCAAAGACAAAAATTCAAAGATAAACAAGGGACTATAATCTAGAGACAGAAGTAGAGAAAAAGTGCCTAGAGTCCCTGAGAGGGAAGCACACACTCCAAATGACAGGGATAAAAAGACTCCGGGGGTTAAAGTGGCCACCCCCTGAGTGCAGCTGAGTGATCCATAGGAACCCTGCCCACCCAGCACACCCATCCCATCTTGTCCTGCTGCTAATGACTGATTTTGCCTGTATTGGCCTCACTTCTCCCCACAGAGGGCAGGGTTCCATGTCCTTGCTGGCCTGAATTTAAACTTCTCATGGAACTATGTCTAGCCCACACCCTCTCCACAACTGTCTGTTTTTGGTATCTCTAACCCAGTCACCGTGGTAGGATAACACCAGAAACCCTGAAGTAAAGTTGTTCTATAGTCACTCAGTCTTAAAAAATTAACCCATTGCCAAAAAAGCTTCTGTCTCCATCCTCTCAAATATGACGGTGCTACACTGGGCTTTTTCTCCAACTCTAGCCTGCTGTGTGAAGGGAGACACTTTTGGGGTAAAACCTCATGCTATTTTTCAGTGTAAAATAGCCATGGGGTTTTCTTGTAGCTGCTGACCCTTCACACTCACCTTCTGTCTTCTAGGGCACTGACCTTGTCAACTATGACCAAGTCAGCTGATAGGTAGGTCAGCACATTTGCTTTCCTGTATTCAGAGAAAACATAATATAGAGTGGGCTTGGAGCTGGTAGGGAGCAGTAGGCAAGGCACCAAATCCATGTGCTCCAAAACGTCATTATCTTTTTTTTTTTTTTTTTTTTTAGTACTGGGGATTGAACTCTGGTGCTTGTGCTTATGAGGCAGGCAGTGGAACCACTAAGCTGAATATCTGGGACTAATCTTCACTATCTTAAAGCCAGATATGACTATGTTTGCCTTCTTGACTGGAGAGTCTGGTTAAATCTTTTATTTATCTATTTTTAAGTTGAATTGTTGGTTTCAATTAATATTGTGTTTAAAGCATTCTTTATATAGTAAAAATTCAAGTACTTTTTCAGATATATAATCTTCAGATGTTTTGCCCAAGCCTCTAGGTTGTCTTTTTGTTTTTACTAGTGTATTTTAAGGGGCAAAAATTTGTTTTTATTTTGATGAAATTTAACATCATTATTTCCATGGCTTAGGCTTTTATTATCAAACCTGAACATCTTTGCCAAACCTAAGACCAAAGATTTCATCCTGTGTCTTAATATAGTAATTTTATAATTTGAGGTTTCATCTAGGCCTTTTGAGAGACGATTTTTGTCTAAAGTGGCAGATATGGATCAAGGTTTCTCCTTCTGCATATGGTCTCTGACTTTGTGACCTGAAGATGTTCCCTGGCTTACTCCATCTCAGAACTACACTCTGCACAAGTGTCCTGCTTCTCCCTGATTGACAGGCCATACCTACTCACTCAGACAGTTGGCCACACCCTCATCTCCTGCCTCATTCTGGCAGAAGGGGCTATAGGATAGGAACAGAAGGATATGACTGTGATCTGCTATGCAGTGCTAGAATTCTAGGCACTTTAGCAAAACCAGCTAGAATAAAGGAGTTTTCAGAGGACTGTCTGTCCACCAACTGGAGAGGAAGAGGAGGTCTGATAGTCAGTAATGATCTCCTAGATTCTACAGAGCTCTCAGTGAACTGAACAGGCCTCAAGGCCATTCTGGGCCCCTACCTGAAGAGGGAAGATTTAAAATGGGATCACCCAGGCTATCTGATTATTCTTTGGTGTGAGGGAAGGATACAAAACCTGGTAGATGTTCTTCCTATCCTCACCACTCCAGAAATGGTGGCACACACCTGTAGTCTCAGGATTCTGGAAAGCTGAGACGGAATGTTAACAAGGTCAAGCCTAGCCTGGGCAATTTAGTAACTTAAGAAGACTCTGTCTCAAAACAAAAAACAAGTGATACATGCATACCTATATTTATAGCATCACACTTCATAAGAGCTAAATTAGGGAACCAGTCTATATGTCCATGAACAGATAAATGGAAAAAGAAAATATGGTATTTACACATAATATAGTACTACTTTGCCACAAAGAAAGATAAACTTGAGTCAACTGTAGACCTTGAGACCATAATGTTAAGTGAAATAAATCAGACACAGAAGCTTCAGTATTGCATGGTTCCTCATATATGAAACACCCAAAATCTTTCACAAATGGGAAGGGAATCAAGAGATGGAGGGATGGAGAAGTAGGGTGGGAAGGGAAAGAGGATAAATGAGAAAGCTAAGCTGTATTATGTACATGTACTCAACCAACACAGGAAATATAAACATGTACTGCAAACATGTACTAAATTTTTTTTTAAAATTTTGACAGCTTGGGGTATACCTCAGTGTGAAAACTCTTTTTTCAATCACGAGTGCTGGAAAAAAATCCCCTTATATTAGTATATGGTAATAAACACCTGTACATAAGGGGCTTCATCCCCATTTACCTTCCCTCTTACAAAACAAATCTAGCTGTAACAATGTATTACATAACTGAGGGACCCCTTTTGGGAGGGGACCCCTCTCCTGATTCTCCTTGTCATACTGAGGCCAGGCCATATTAAAATAGAAATTCAAGTACTTTTTCTTTAAATTTTCTTCCTCAAATTTTCCCTAGATTGCCAAAAGTCATCCTAGTGTTACTGTTATTTTTATATGAAGTGACCACATGACTCCACAAAGATGAAAAATAAAATCATGAACCAAAGGAGGAAGATGTGAGAGTTTCATTGGAAATGATAAGAGAAAAATCATAATAGAGGGCTATTACAGTAAGATTCTGAGCAGAAAATCCAATTAGGGTTCTCTGATCTTATGTACACAAGCAAGGCACAGGAAGGAGCTTGAATACAAAAGAGTTCAAAAAGAAAATTGGTTATCTTGTATATCTGTTTTATTCAGATATATAGACACAAAAGAGCTGTTAAATCCTAACAGCATATACTCAATGACAGTCATTTTTTGGATTGAAGGGTCTTTGTCTCTCTATTCACATCCTAACCTTTTATAATTTGTTCTTGTGTTTACATTTGTATCTGTAAGCTTGTTTCAACTGCTTGAATTAGCTCTTACCCTGGGTGGGGTGTTTCATTTTCTTTTATATTTTTAAGCTTAAGTTGCTCCTTGCTTAACTTGTTCATATCTTAGCCTTTTCTAACTGTCTACTTCTGATGACTAAACTGAGCTAACTGCCATTAGAAGAGAAAGGGTGAAGATTGAGTCTGGCTGCTGCTGTGAGGTGAGAAGGATTGATATAGGGCAGATGGCAGTCAGCAATTTTTTTCCAGACAACTAATACAAAAAGCCTACAAAGAGGCAGGGCTGGAGTTCAGCAGCTATGGACTCTCTTCAGAGAATCAGTCTAGTGGAACTCAATAAAATGAGTCCAGCACATTCTTCAAAGGTGAAGAAGAAAAGAGAAAGAGTGGCAGGAGAAGGATAGAGTTGAGTCCTTAGGAGTGAAAGAGGGTTATCTTCATTTTGATTTTGGTGAGTTAATGAAGTACTCCACCCAAGAGCCAGCATTCTCCTCAGACTGAAAAGACCAAGAACATTAAAATATAAAATTGCTCCCTCACCAGTGGAGAAACAAACAGGAAAGGAAACTGAGGCATTCCCTTCCACCTGTGTGGAGTGGGGATCACACCAGACTTCTCCAGTGAAATCTGTCCTAGATTATAGAGCAACAGCTGCACTAGTCACCTCTAAGAGGCTGAAGAAGTCTTGCATTTTTGTTGAGGCATGTTGTTGCCCAAATCTACTCTACCACCAGGGAAATGACAGAAGAGACATAAGGCCATAAGGTTATCAGATAAAAAACAGCACAAATCTCTATCTCCTAAATGGAAACAAGTTTAGCAAGAATATATTTTGAAAAGAAAGGATAATAAAACTTCCATTTGGGATTGACCTCCTATTAATCTCAGTGGTCAGTGGAACCTCCAGATATGTTACCATAATGACAATATGAAACTCAGCTGTGCTTCTGTAAACAATGAAGAATGAAGCCACAAACTAAAGAAAGATGTTATACAAGTTTATTAGAAATAAGAAGAAACTCATCATAGAGGTCTATTGTAAGGGAATTACAAGCCAAAAATCCAATTAGATATCTCTGTCCTTTTCTTATGTTCATAAGCAAAGCATGGGAAGGGGCTTGAATTCAAAAAAATTAAAAAAGAAAACTGGTCATGTTGCATATCTATCTGTTTTCTCCAAGTCCAAAGATAGGAAGGAGCTGTTAAAACCTAATTTACCATATTCTGGCTAAGAGTCATCTGTCAAGAGGGAAGAGTCTTTATCTTTGTATTCTCATGTCAACCTTTTATCCTTTGTGCTTATATTTATCTTCTTCTCTATAAGCTTCACTTAGCTGCTTGAATTATCTCTTAATCTGGGTGTGCTGTTTCATTTTGTTTTGCACTTTTCAGCTCAACCACCTGCTTGCTTAACTGGCTGCTTGCTTAACTCTTCCATCTGATCCTATCTTAGGATTTTCTAACTACCTGCTTATAATAACTAAACTAAGGCATTAACCCAACAGCAAGGTTATGGTGGAACATTTCCCCCCATTGTTTATTGGTATGTATTAGGTATAAAAAACAGTTACATTCATCACTGGGATTTGTACCATTGCATGAGTACTGTGGTTCTTATTTTTTCCCCTTCCCTTGCCCTGCCTTCACTCCCTCCACCCTTCCCTATTTGCAAAGACTTTATTTCCATTTTTTTCCTTTTCTCATATTTTTTCTTTTCCCTTCTTTCCTTTCCACTACCCCTCCCACTTCCACTGCTCCTTTAGACCTTTTCTTCCCATTACACAAAATCAATTATATATTTTTAAAATTACAATATCAAGATGTAGGAGACATTACCACAGATTTTACAGAATTTAAAAGGATATAGAAAGCATATTACAAAAATCTTTTTTAAAATAAGTTTGACACCTTCTAAGAAGTACTTTGGAAGACAAGTTAATGAAACTAACTCTGGAGGAAATATAAAATTTGAATAGCACCTATTAAAGGAAGTATATTTCTAGATTGAAAACCTACCTATATGACAACAACAAGGTCATATACATTTTAACTGATAAATTTTATCAAACATTTAAAACAGAAAAAAGAAGAAACACCTCTCCTCACATTTTAAGAAATCAACATTGTGCTAATCCTAAAACTGGATAAAGATAATAGAAGAGAGCACAGAGGAGGCTTCTGGGAAGGCATGCCACAGCTCTGAGAACAGAGGAGGAGAGCCACAGGGGCTCCAGCAGCACCCCCGGCCCATGGAAATGAGAAGACACATAAACAAGCCTTAGAACCAGACTTCCAGATTACCTACAGCAATCCTAAGGGAAATGAGATGGAACATTCTGATATTCAACCACCTGGACTCCCTGAACTAGCAAAGAAAAAGGATATGGAAAGAAATGAAATCAGAAATAATTTCTCAGATAACAGCAGAGATTGTGACCATAGTGCAAGACAGGATTAATAAATCTAGAGAGGACACAGATTAAAAAAATAGAGGAGCTGAGGAACATGACAGAAACCCAACATAGGAAACAAATGGAATCCATAAAACAGATACAAACAGATTTCCAGAAGATTAAAAACTCCATTGAAAGTCTACACAGCAGAATGAGCCAATGTGAAGACAGAATTGAAGATATAGAAGAGAAGATTGCAATTAGTGACCAGGAAAAGAAAAAATTCCTTAAAATTGTAAGGGACCATGAGAAATCAATCCAGAAGCTGCTAGATGATGTAAAGAAGAATAACATAAGACTGGAGTCAACGAAAAACAGGAGAGAGTGAAAATGATATAAAAAACCTGTTCAGAGAAGTAATGGCAGAAAACTTCCCAAGCAGGGGAAAAGAACTTGACATACAGATAAGTGAGGCATATAGGACTCCAACTAGCCTTGATAAAAAAAATCTACACATAGGCATATAATTGTTAAGGTTCCAGAAACTCAACAGGAGAACAAAGTTCTACAAGCAGTGAGAGAAAAGAAACAAATCACATACAAAGGAAAAGCCCATCAGAATCACAGCAGACTTCTCAGTGCAAACCCTTAAGGCAAAAAGAGATTGGAGTAATGTATTTCAAGCCCTAAAGGAAAGCAACCTCCAACCCAGATTGATGTACCCTGCAAAACTATCTTTCAAAATTGATTTTGAAATAAGGTACTTTCATGACAAAGAGCATTTTAGGAACTTCATGAATACCAAACCAGCACTCCAAAAAATTTTAGACAAAATCTTAGGAAAAGATAATGATGATCACAACTGCAGGAAGCCCAGCAGAATGAATTCACCAAGCATGACAAGAAATTAAAAGCAAAGGGGGATAATCAAACAAAAAGAAAAAGTCATGACAATGATAACTCAATACATATCAGTAATAACCATCAATGTTAATGGTATCAACTCACCAATAAAAAGAAATAGAATGGAAGAATAGGTCAAGAAGCAAGATCCAACAATATGCTGCATACAAGAAACACACTTAATTGAAAAATAAACTCATAGACTGAAAGTTAAAGGGTGGAAAACAATACTCCATGGGACAGGAACCTGAAAAAAAGCAGGGGTAGCTATCCTCATTGCAGACGAAGTGGATTTCAAACCAACACTGATTAAGAGAGGCAAAGAAGAACACTACATCCTTGTAAAGGGAACAGACCAAGAGGAAGAGATGACAATCATAAATATCTATGCACCAAACACTAGTGCACCCAACTATACAAAGCAAATACTAGCAGACATGAAAAACCATATAAGCACTAATACAATAGTAGTGGGGGACCTCAACACCCTACTGTCACAAATAGATAGATTAACTAAACAAAAAACAAGCAACAAAATACTAGAACTCAATCAAACTCAAACAAATGAACTTAACATGTTTACAGAGTATTTCAACCCAGAAAATCAGAATACACATTCTTTTCAGCTTCACACTGGTCTTTCTCAAAAATAGACCACATACTTGCTCATTAAACATATTTAGGTAAGTGCAAAGGAATGAAAGTTACCCCCTGGATATTATCAGACCATAGTGTGATGAAAATGGAGATCAATAGCAAAAGAAACTGCAAAAACTTCATAAACACATAGAAATTGAACAACACACTTCTGAATAACCAATGGGTCACAGAGGAAATTAAAGAAGAAACCATACAGTTCCTTCAAATAAATGACAATGACAGTACAGCATATCAGAATCTATGGGACACAATAAAAGTAGTTTTACAAGGGAAATTCATAGCAGTGAATACTCATAATAGGAAAATAGAGCTAGTCCAATCAAACAACCTGATGCTGAACCTCAACCTTATAGAAAAAGAAGAGAAGGATAAACCCAAAGCCCATAGAAAGGAGGAAATTATAAAGATCAGTGCAGAAATCAATGCAATGGAGACTAAGAAAATGATACAAAAATCAATGAAGCCAAGAGTTGGTTGTTCGAAAGAATAAACAAATTTGACAAACCCTTAGCCAACCTTATCAGAAAAAGGAAAGAAAAGGCCCAAATCCATGCAATTAGGAATGAGAAAGGTGAAATTACAACAGACCCAGCAGAAATCCAGAGGATCATCAATACCTAAGTCCAGAACCTAAATGCCAATAAGATGGAAAACACAGAAGAAATGGACAGATTCCTAGACACATATGAATTACCAAAGTTGAACAAAGAAGACATAAAAATTCTAAACAACCCAATATCAATCAATGAAATTGAAAATGTAATTAAAAATTTACCAAACAAGAAAAGCCCCAGTACTGATGGCTTCACCACTGAATTCTACAAGATATTTAGAGAGGAACTACTGCACTAATATTTAAACTCTTCAGCAAAATCGAAAGGGAAGCAATATGCCCAAATTCGTTCCTGGAAGCAAGCATCACCTTGATCCCCAAAGCAGAGAAAGACCCAACCAAAAAGGAGAACTATAGGCCAATCTCACTAATGAACATAGATGCAAAAATCCTTACTAAGGCACTGGCAAATAGAATGGAGAAGATCATCAAGAAGATCATGCACTCTGATCAAGTGGGATTCATCTCAGGGAGGCAGGAAAGGTTTAACATACACAAATCAATCAATGTAATACACTATATCAATAGAGCCAAGGAAAAAAACTATATGATCATCTTAATAGATGCAGAAAAAGCGTTTGACAAAATCCAACACGCATTTATGACAAAAAAACCCTACATACAATCCAAATAGATGGTCTGTACCTCAATCTGATCCAATCTATCTTTGAAAAACCAATAGCCAATATCATACTAAATGGTCAAAAACTGAAATACTTCACATTAAAATCAGGAACAAGACATGGATGTCCACTATCACCACTCCTGTTCAATATAGTTTTGGAAACATTTGGCATGGCAATTACACAAGAGAAAGAAATAAAAGGAGTAAAGATGGGAAATGAAGAAGTCAAATTGTCATTATTTGTGGATGACATGATACTTTAAATAGAAGACCCCAAGAGCTCACCCAATAGTCTTCTAGATTTAATAACCAAATTCAGTCAAGTAGCTGGATATAAGGTCAATACACAAAAATCAATAGCTTTCCTCTACACAAACAACAGACTCACTGAGATAGAAATAAGGCAAACAATTCCTTTCACAATAACATCCAAAAACTGAAATACTTAGGAATCAAGCTAAGGAAAGAAATCAAAGACCTCTTCTCTGAAAACTATGGCACTCTGAAAAGAGAGATTGAAGATGATGTCAGAAAATGGAAGGACATCCCCTGTTCCTGGGTGGGAGGGATCAATATTGTGAAAATGGCCATACTTTCAAAACTGCTATATAGATTCAATGCAATCCCAAGTGAAATCCCAACAACATACTTCATGGACCTTGAGAAAACAATCCAAAAATTCATTTGGAACAAGAGCAGACCCAGAATAGCAAAAGCAATTCTAGGTAACAGAGACATGGCAGGGGGTATCACAGTCCCCAACTTGAAACTATACTACAAAGATACTGTGATAAAACAGCATGGTACTGGCAAAGAAACAGACGTGAGGACCAGTGGAACAGATTTGTTTAACAAATCTGTTCAAGAAATTTGTTTAACAAAACAAACTATTAGAAGTGAGATCTGGCAAAATGGAGAAATTGGTTTTTTTATTGGGATGACGTTGGCTCAGCATTGGAAGATCCACCCCCAAATGTCATCATTTTAAGAGAGGAAAGGAAAAAGCCATGTGATCATGTCACCAGTTGGAGAAAAAGTATTGGACTGAATTCTACAGTTGTTCATGGTTAAAGCTATCAGGAGACTAGAAGTAGAACAGAATCTTCTCAACAGATCAAAGACATATGCTCCATACTTCCAGCAAAAATGCCTTATATGAATGGAGAAGATGTAATGCTTTCTCCCTAAGGTGGAGAGCAAGGGCAGATATGCCTACTCTTCATCTGCCCATTAAACTTTGAAACATAGGCCTACACCAAAATAGTCTGGCAAGAAAATGACATCATAAAGATAGTATTGGCAAAATAGAAGCAAAATCTTTACATGTAGATGAAATGATCATCTACAGAGAATATACTAAGAAATCTCTAGGAACTCCTAGAACTTGTATTTGAATTTAGCAGGATTAGAAAACACAAGGTATATATAAAAATTCAGGTCT
>NW_004624925.1:1159543-1176321 GCF_000247695.1 Heterocephalus glaber
TCTAGCAGCTGCTGGATTGATTTCTCGTGGTCCCTTACAATTTTAAAGAAATTTTTCTTTTCCTGGTCATTCATTTCAATCTTCTCTTCTATATCTTAAATTCTGTCTTCACATTGGCTTATTCTGCTGTGTACACTTTCAATGGAGTTTTTAATCTCCTGGAAATCTGTTTGTATCTGTTTTATGGATTCCATTTGTTTCCTATTTTGGGATTCTATCATGTTCCTCTGCTTTTCTAATGCTTTATCTGTTTTCTCTCTAGATTTATTAATCATGTCTTGCACTATGGTCACAATCTCTGCTGTTATCTGAGAAATTATTTCTGATTTCATTTTTTTCCAGATCCTCTTTTGTTGCCAGTTCTGGGAGTCCAGGTGGTTGAGTATCAGATCGCTCCATCTCATCTACTTTTGTGGTTGCCTGTAGGTGAACTGGAAGTCTGGTTTTGAGGCTTGTTTACATTTCTTCTCATTTCAACGGGGGGGGGGTGCTGTTGCTGCCTGCGTGGCTCACCTCCTGTGCCCTGGTAGCAGTGAAATGGCAGCCAGGAAGCCTCCTCCTGTGCGCTGGGATTGGCTCACCTTCTCTGCCCTGGGAGTGGTGGAATGGCAGCCAGGGAACCTCCTCCTGGGCCCTGAGATTGGCTCACCTTTTTTGCCCTGGAATTGGTGGAATGGCAGCCAGTGAGCCTCCTCCTGGGCCCTGGGATTGGCTCACTTCCTCTGCCCTGGGAATGGTGGACTGGCAGCCAGGGAGCCTCTTCCTGGGTCCTGGGATTGGCTCACCTTCTCTGCCCTGGGAGTGGTGGACTGGCAGCCAGGGAGCCTCCTTCTGGGCCCTGGGAGTGGCTTACCTTCTCTGCCCTGGGAGTGGTGGAATGGCAGCCAGGGAGCCTCCTCCTGGGCCCCGAGATTGGCTCACCTTCTCTGCCCTGAGAGTGGTGAAATGGTAGCCAGTGAGTCTCCTCCTTGGCAGTGGGATTGGCTCACCACCTCTTTGGACACCCTACCCAACACAAAAATCTGTCACCAATCCACTTTTTTAGGAAAAAACCAATATCTCTTCAAGTCAATGACTGGAGCTAGCTAACAACTAACCAAGACAGTAACTGGATCTCCAAGTCCCCATTAGTTACAATTCCTATCAAATTACTCCCTGATGTCACAGGAACCAAAGCAATAAAGGTGTCAAGGGGAGGGGAAAATGTGTTACTTTATCTATACCCCTCCAACCATCAAGCAGGTTGAAGCAACAACAAAGCAGGTCAACTTCTAGTGCCCTGTCTTTCCAAATTAGTAAAGTCCCCACAGACACCTTGGTATCCCAAAGGAATTTAAAGTGGGGGGAGAAGAAAAATTATGGGAATACTAACCTAAGGGCTCACATCCCAGATGGGGAATCACGCCTGAACAGTGTCAAAATATTGTGAGTGCTCAGTAAATTTCAGGTTCTGGACAAATCTCACAGCAGCCAGGCTCCAGAAGCCCCTCACAACTGAGCAACAGAAAGATGCCACTGACTATCATGGATCATTGTTTTAGTGATAATGGAAATTTAAAGTAAGGCAACAGTATGAAGAAAAAGGCAAAAGCTATCCATGGAAAGGAGTCTGGCCTGAATAGTAGCTTCAGGGGGCACACTCTGATAAAGAGGATCAGAGTGCCCAGCCCACAAAAGAACAGAGACCAGTCTTGTGCAGTGCTACAAGCTGGACTCTGCTTGACTGTGATCTCAGTCCTGGTTTCCCATCTCTGGAGGAATTTTCATGGCTTAAGGAGCTGTTCTCTTCCTATGAAATGATCATCTCTGTTTGTGGTGGTTTCAGTCATTTGACAATCTGTGTTTCCTGTGGTGTGTGTCAAAATTCGCTCAGAATAATAGATGGAGACTTCTAGGCACCACTCCAAGGAGGAAAGTTCTGAAACTAGACATTGTAAAAACTGGCAATGAGATTTCCTTGTGAATCCTGAGAATTACTTTACTCTGTCTTCATGTCTTCTTATTTGAAGGGGATGAGATGATAGGCTATGTAAATCTAGGGCTCATAAATCTTGTTCTGCCAACTTCTCTAAGTGAATAATATACATATGTCCAAAGTTTAAGGTAT
This sequence comes from Heterocephalus glaber, assembly GCF_000247695.1. The sequence continues at coordinate 1,161,651 of NW_004624925.1, forward strand.
TAAAGGACACAAAAATAAAGGTCAAGCTGCTTTTGTGTTTAGATAGCTACTAGGCATCTGTAGGTCCAAACAAAGAGTCAGCAAGTTCTTGTGGGTTTTCTTTTTAACTTTTAGTAGTACACATTTGCAGTACATAATGATTACATTCACTGTAGGGGTTGGTGCATGTACATAACACATTGCATTTTCCTTCTTTTCCCCCATCCCCACACCCCCATTTTATTTTCCCAGCATCAAATTCATTTATTTATAAGACCTTACAAAGTTAGTTATCTTGTATACAGATTGAAAATCAGACTAATAGACCAGAGAACATATTAAACATGTAAGACAATTTTCCTAAGTCAAGGTACAAAATTAAGGTCGGTAATTTCAGCAAAACTTCTTTTAGGTCCTTGATCACCCAAGAAGAAAATGTAAGTTGTGCTTTTAATGAGTAACAGGTTAAGGGTACAAGAATTTGTTCAACATCAGTCCCTATGGTAGCTTCTGTCTACATCAGATGTACTTCTTTTTATATCTGAAAATGGGCTTGTATTATTACTGTTGTTGTTGTTGTTGTTTGTTGGGGGCCATGCTCTGTAACTCACATCTCACAGTCTCCAGGCTGTGTTACTCTGCCTGGGGCCCAGGGAAGTATGTGGAAGTCCACATGTCCTCTGGCTATGGTTGGAATGTGGCTAACCAGACACTCCTGAGGCAAGACAGCATCTCCTGAGGACAGTTGTCAATATACAGCCATTTTGCTGTAGAGAAAATCTGATTTTTCATTAACTTAATCCTTATCTACCCATTCTGTACAGTTGTTATTCCATGGCACACGTGCTACCATTCCCTCTGTACTTCTCACTGCTAATAAAAGTGGGGCAAACATGAAGTTTTATTCAAATCTGTCCACTAGAGGCAGGTCTCCTCCCATTCCCCCTTTATGTCTTGAAAATTGTCTGTATTTCTTTTATTTTTCATCATTCCCTCCAAAAGGTAGCTGAGGATCTGATCAGCCTTTGCTACTTATTGTTATTTTGGTACTAGGAATTTAATCTAGGCCCTTCACACTGAGATATACCTCCAACTCTTTTTCTAATGTTTTTCTTTTATTTTTTTGAAGACAAATTTTAACTAAGTGGTTGAGTTGCCCAGGCTGGCCTCAAACTTGGAATCCTGATGCCTCAGCTTGCTACTTGTTGTTATTTTGGTACTAGGAATTCAATCTAGCCCCCCTCACACTGAGATATATCTCCAGGTATTTTTCTAATTTTTTTTAGACAAGTTCTTACTAAGTGGTTGAAATGCCCAGGGTGGGCTCAAACTGGAAATCCTGATGTCTCAATTTCTAAGAGTGCTGGGAATATAGATGAGTGCCACAAATCCCAGCTTATTTTCCAGACTTTTAAGAGCTTTACTAAGCAATAAGTAATTTGAATATTTTGATGAGTTGCAACTAATATTATTATAGATGTTATCTAGCACAAAACTAAACACAACTTATTGTCTCATTTGTTCTTCACTTTTCTTCTTTTCCTACGTTTTTTTGGCTTAAATTTCTGTCATTATTCCACGTTGTCACTTGGCTTACTAAGTGACCTTGTTTTGTTATCTCTGTGATTGCCTTAGGGTGCATAGTACATCTTTAATTTACCTCCTTTACTGGTTTACTAATTTGTTCTTTTTGTGGTTACTTTCAGGTTCATAGTATGAATGTTTAACTTATCACAGCCTGTTTTCAAGTGATATTATACCATTTCACATGACATACAAGGACCTGACTACACTATATCCTAGGACTTTAGACCTTTGTTACCAAATACTTTATTTCTATATATGGTATAAACCTAACAAAATATTGTTACCCTTTTTGTTTTATCAATTAGGTATCTTTATAGAGGTTTAGGTAACAACAGCAGAAAATCTTGTGCATTTACTCATATAGTTTCCATTTCCAATCTTCATTCTTTTGTGTAGACCCAGATTTCCATCTTGTTCCTTCTGCCTTAAGGAACTTCCTTAATATGTCTTCTACATCTTTAATATGTTGTGTAAATGCACACATTGCATACATATACTTTTTTTGCAGCAACTACCCAGGTTTGGCTTAAATTTGTAATCTTCCTGATTTAGACTCCCAGAGTGCTGGGATTAGAGATGTACACCACCACACTTACCTGAGTAATTAATTTTTAATAAATTTTTATATATCAAAAGATATTTCAGCTGGATGTGATAACACTTCTCTGTAGACCCAGCATACTGGGAGGGTGAGATAGGAAAACCACAAGTGCAAGCTGAGTCTGGGCAATTTAGGAAGAACATATCTCAAAAATTTTTAAAGAAATTTATGAAAGACTTGGGAAGGCTCAGTGTGAAGGTCCTGAGTTCAATACCTGGTGCCAAAAGTAGAAAAAACCTCTCTGGTTTCTCTTTGTAAAAAAATTATTCCTATATAAAGTATATCATCAGCAAATAATGACAGTTTAACTTCTTCCTTTTCTATTGTTATTCCTTTTATTTCTTTCTCTTTTCTAATTGCTGTGGCTACTAGGGCTGGAGGTCCCATTTGACTCAGCTATTCCCCTGCTGGGTATTTACCCAAAAGAATTAAAAGAATCATACCACAGAGATATATGTGCACCCATGTTTATTGCAGCACAGTTTGTAATAGCTAAAGCTTGGAAACAGCCCAAGTGCCCATCAGCTGGAACCTGGATAAAGAAGGTGGGGATTTTTATAAAATGGAGTACTACTCAGCCATAAAGAACAAGAAACTTGAGTCATTTATAGCTAAATGGATGCATTTTGAGGCCATGCTCTTAAGTGAAATAAATAAGACACACATGTGTAAATATCAAATAGTTTCTTTAGCGTGAGAAACTGAGAGTGTAAATAAGGATTAAAAGGATTAATAACTAATAATTGATACTTTGAAATAGGAAAAGGTCCAAAGGGGTAGGGGTGGTGGGAGGAGAAGGGGAAAGGAAAGAATGGGAAGGAAAAATTATGAGAAAAGAAAAAAAATGGAAACGAAGTATGTAAATAGGGAAGAGTGGAGGGGTGAAGGGCACATATGTAATGGGAAAAAAATAAGAACCAAGATACATCATGTACAGGTACAACATCCAATGATAAATGTAAATGTATTGTACACCTAAAATATTCCAATAAAAATTTAAGCAAAAAAAAATATTGCTGTGCAAAGAATTCTAGGTCTGAAGTTTTGTAATTTCTTTCTTTTTCTTTTTAGTTTTTTGGGGAGTTACATGGGGTTTTTAGGGGATTTTCATTTCTTTTTTTGTTGTGTGTTTTTTTGTTTTTTACTTTTTGTTTTTGAGACACAGTCTTACTATGTAGTTCAAGCTGGCCTTGAACTCATTATGTATCCCAGGAAATCACTGCAATTCTTCTGCCTCAGCCTCCTGAATGTTTGGATTACAGGCATGCACCATCATGCCCAGCATGGAATTTCATTATTTTAAAAATAGTGTTCCACTGCTTTTTCTTATACTCTTTCTGATAGGAAATCTAATATTATCTTTATCTTTATTCCTCTTTACACACTGTGTCTTTTTTTCTTGATCTACATTTAAAATTTTGCTTTTCATATTTATTTTGAGTAATTTGTAGTTTTTTGTTTTTCTTTTCATGATTCTTTTTATTATTGCTTGATATTTTTGTCTATGTGTTTATAATTTCATTAAATGGGCAATTTTTCAGCATTTATTTCTTCAAAAACACTGGATCCTTGGTTTATGAACTTAATTTTTTTAAATGGTTTTATGACTTATGGGAAAATGGCTGTGTTTGTGTTTGTGTGGGAAGATTGACATGATTGTGTGTGTTACCCAATGCAGAGTTTGCGAAAGTGAACAAATTTTTGCTGACTGCTTTTGTTTGTGAAACAAACTATTTGCAAACAGAACCATTTGGGGACTAAGGTATTTTTCTGTATTTTCTGTGTTGTATTTTTCTGTCCTCATGAATCCCTGTTGTCTCTCAGAAACTCCAATTGCTCATCCAGGAGACCACTTGATGTGACAAGGCTCACTGGTGCTCTATTTATTTTACCTTAATTCTCTGTTTTCTCTGTGCTTTACTTTGAATAGCTTCTATCACTATGACTACAAGTTCACTGTGCTTTTCTCCATCAATATTCAAATTACCATGAATCCTATCTAGTGCACTTTCCATCTTAAATGCTCTAGGAGTTTTCAGCTCTAGAAATTTGATGTGCCTCTCATTCCAATCTTCCATATCTCTACTTAACTCTTTGAACATATGGAATTTAGTTATCAGAGCAGTTTTAATGTGTTACTCTGTTAATTCTAACTTCTGTCTTGGGTTTGACTGATATTTTTCCTCTTCATTCTGGGTCATATTTCTCTGCATCTTTGCAGGATAATTTTTACTTCAATTTCAGATATTGTGAGTTAAAGCTTCTTAAATGGCTGAATATTTGTATTCATATGAATAGTATTGAAATTCATTCTGAAATGCAAATATGTTATTTGGGAAACATTACCTCAGGCCTTGTTTGTAATATTTTTGCTGTGAGTTTTGGAAAGTGTTGAGTCTGCCACTAACTATTCTTCACCACTAGGTAAGACTTTTCTGAGTCCCAACAGTGCATGAATTGTAAACCTTTTTCAGTCTGGCTGATAAGAACAGGCATTTTTCCTTTGCCCTATATGTTCAATTGACACTATGTCCTGTAATTGTTGTTGCTGTCATTGGTTGTTGTTGCTGCCATTGGTTGTTGTTGTGGTGGTGGTGGTGCTACTTCTGTAGCTGTTGCTGTTGTTAAAGGTTCTATTTATCCCAACCTATCCTCAACCTCACTGCTGCCCAGGCTTGTATTGAACTGGCAGTGATCCTCCTGCCTCAGCCTCCTGAGTGCTAGGAGGACAGCTGTGCACCACCATGCTTTGCTATTTCCTGTAGTTCTTTCAAATGATTCATATCATACCTGAAGGTCATTTCCTCACACACATGCAATGAGCAGAATTGAGCAGCACATTACAAGAGGACCATCTGAAGAGTTCACAAATTCCCTCTATGTGCGGTTCTGAACCTCTCCTCTGTCCTGTCAATTCCAGTCATTTTTGTCCCCTCAGATACACCCATTCTCCTTGGTTCAGGGATTAACACTAGGCCCCCATGTGCTTCTTGCTTCTTGCACTGCAGCCTGGAAATCCTCCTAGGGCCATCAGCTGATGCCACTGCAGGGTATCTCTCTCATTTCCCACCTTTCAGAGATTATTGCCCTTTATTGCAAACTGATGTCCAGTTTCCTACAGACCATTTTTATGCATATCTTTTCCTTTTTATTGTTGTTTCTATGGGAAAATGGGTCTGCTCACTGTGACTTCACCTTGACCAAGAGATGCCATGCTTTTTTGTTTGTGTGGTGAGGATAGTGTGTGCTTTTGTGTGTGAGTCTACATGTTCATGTCCTATTTGTGCGTGGGCATGGGCGAGGGTATGGGCATGTGTGCATGCTATTTGTTGCCTGCAGATGATGGTGTCTTTTTCCTTCACCTCTCCTCTTTGAGGACCGCCATAGAAACAGAGATGTTAAAAGAAGCAGCCACAGCAGATGAGAAAGATAAGAATTTGTGAGACACAGAAGCAGGGGTGGAACAGGTGAAGAAAGGCAATAAGTTGTGATCTGGTGACATCATGACACAGCCAGGAGAGGTTGCCTCTTGGATTCCTGTCTTTGTGAGCTGGAGACTTTTCTCCTTGGCCCTTATGGTCTATGTTTCTCACTGTCATATGCTTTTCCTGCCTCTTGCAACTCTCTCCCTCTTTCTCCCTCCCCTTCCTCCTTCCTCCATCCTTCTTTCTTTTCCTGCTCATCCTCCTTTCTGCAGACTCTGAGCTCCAGGTATGCAGAGTGGGTCCAGTTGGTGGAGGTCTGCCAGGCTGTCATGTTTCAGTTCCATCTCCATCATCACTGTGAGTCTGCATCCTTCCTACCCCCAGCAGGGATGAGGCCACAATCACCCCATATGGGAATGAATGTGTCTATATCTTCCAGCCTCTCTCTTTCTTTCTCTTTTATTTAAAGTGGGAAACTGGGGCTAGGGGTGTAGCTCAGAGGCACAGTGCTTGCCTACCATGTGCAAAGGCATGGGTTCAAACATCATACAGATAAATAAATAAACAGTGAGAAATCAGCATCTTGCCTGCAAAGCCATGCAAATCACTTGCCACAACCAAAGATCCTGATCCAGCAGATGGGATAGGTGAGTCATCTCAAACACATAAATTGAGGCAAAGTCAAGGCTATATTGGAGTCTGAAAATTGAAGCTATCAGGACCTGCCTCTCAACCTATTTCTGTGACTCAAAGAAGGGCAACAAACTGCATCTGTTCAATCCTGACCTTGGAGTGGTGCCATCACAGACTTTCCTAAGCCAAGGACCTTGATCCTGCTGTGTTGAATCATCTGGCACTCAGCTTGGGTACTTGTTCCAGCCCTAATAGAAAGGCATAAAGTGCTTTGCACAGAATAATTCATTTTGGGGAAGAAAGCACACACAGGGTAAGAAATTCCCTAAGGATAATGTATATCTAAGAAATTAAAGTATGTGAACTGTAACTTCAGCCACATTTTAGAAAATTGTTCAATATTTTTGCCAAAACCTTGTAGTATGTGGGGGCCTCTCTATATGAGGATGACTTACTATTTTAGATTTTAAAAGCCATGCCTGTTAAGGAAAAACACAAACAAAAAAATCCCACCCAAATTTGTCATTCCTCATTCTGTATTCTTTATTCACTTTTTCAAGCTAATCTCTTTTGTTGTATAATCTGATTGTTAACTAGTCATGGAACAGTAAATAAATGCCTGTTTAATAAAGAACTCTGACCAAGGTTAAAAAAAGTTCCCTAAGGCTGGAAAGCAGGCAAGAGGTAGAATCAGGGGCCAAACCCAGTGTGGTTATAGAACTTCTGTTTTCAGCACTATGTTACCTGCCTCAGAGAGATGTGGAGACACAGATTTATTGGTTCAAGTGTTTGAATATAAACTGAATGCCCAGTATTTGATCTTCTTGATATTCCTTTGTATCATGGGTGGCTAGTGGATCCTCAGATTAATGGCCTCATAAAACCTGTTGGTAACTGGAGCTATAGTGTACTCATTGAGAAGTTAATCCCTTATAAGCAGTCACACAAGACTCAGCTGGTTAGTGAAAGCTTTGTAGCTGAGCAGTTTCTAAACAATACAGCCACTCAACTGGCATACCATGGATTATGTGAGCTAACTTCAACAATTCAGGAAGGAGAACTGTGTGTTCTTTCAGAATAACCATTTTAACACCATGACCAAATACAGAGTCCAACTGTATTTGTTAGCTACAGAACAGGGGTTTCTTACTGAAGAAACGTTGTTTGGGAAACCCTAGACAATGTAGGTGGTGATGAAAACTTCTGAGACTCAGAATTTCATCTGCAATTTCATCTCCTTCAGATCCTGGAACTGTACACAAAGAACAACAGTATTGTTACTAGGTGCTGCTGGGGCCAGCAGAGCTTTTCAGGTTCTTATTGTCCCATTCAATGAACCAGATGGAACAGTGAATGTGAATGATAAACATTTATTTAGGGGAAAAATGAGAAGAGAAGGAGAAGAAGCACAAAAAATGTGCTCAAGGAGAAAAGGGTGCTTTGAAAACAAAAGAGAGGATACGTACTGCCAACAGGACAGACTGTGGCAAGACCAAGAGGGCATTGGCACAAAGTCAATGCTGCTGTCCTTTTGTATCTTCTTTGGTTGTTGACCCAGGTGGCCCCACTTGATCTCACACTAGAACATTGGTATCAACTGTGAGGCTCAGCTTGTTCCCTGTGAGAACATCAGTATGGGGGCTGGGTTCAGCCTGATCTCATGTCAGGCATGGGAGCTGCTGCTCTGCAACTTGCTCACAAATCTGTTCACATGGCAGACCAGGTTGTGCCCAACCACTCCAGCCATATTACCATGTTCTACCATACCTCGGCATTAGTAGATCATGACTCTCTTATGGCACCATCTCTATGAGGAGAACAGCACAATAAAGATATCACTGGGGAACAAATCCTGAAAGAATAAGTGATTAGGAGCTGGCAGAGACAAGAGAAGCAAGACAAATGAGTTTGTCAGCTGTATCAACAGTAGGAACAGGGGGCATCTCAAAGCCACAGCAAGGCCAGTCAGGCAGGAGCATATCCATCAGGTAGAGCAGCCTCTCCATCTGCAATCAATGAAGGGAAACAAAAGGAACCAGAGAAAAAGATAAAGAGAAGGAAAAACAGCTATGTGATTTTTGTGACAAGCACTGGATTCTCTTGGAGCCATCTACAGTATATATGTTGAGAAAACCGAAAGCAGAAGGTAGAAAACTGATATAAGATGCTCTGTGTCTGATTTCCATCATATTTTTAGGGGAAAGATTTGCTGCTTTGGTACAATTATACTTTTGCAACTAACACAACACACTTCATGATCTGGGGAGGTTTCTTGTTTTCTTTTTACTGTGTACAGTGTATTAATACCCTTTAAATGAAACACCCTTTCTTATTTACACGGTTAAAGCCTGGATCACTCAGGATGGCATGGTGGTCTGGGAATCACCACTGTGAATTGGGAAACGTGCAGCAGCCCTTGGCTTCCCAGCACAGGGACAGCCCTCCCCAGGGGTATGAAGCAGTACTGGGCATGGTGAGCCCAAATTCGCACTTTGACTGGCTTGCTTCTTCAGTTTCATTTCAGAATCTAAATTAGAGTCTCCATTTAATTCTCTCCAAACTCTGTAGCCTCAGGTATCATTACTACTGGTGTGATAGCTCTGAGTAAAAAAAAAATACTTAATGACCATCATAATAACTACTTACTGAGTTTTAATTATGTGCTAAGTAATTCTTTCTAAATACAGTCACAGACTTAGGATGGTTCCACTTATGATTTTCAACTCTACCATGGTCCACAAAATTGAAGCTTGGAATTGTGACCATTTCCCAGGCTAGCACTATGCAGTATTACACTCAGCTCCTCATGAGTCACACAATCACAGGAAGAAGCAACTGGAGCCTGCAGTGTTCTGTGTCTGAGCTAGGGGGTCGGGTCAGATAGGTCAGGTGGGTTGAATGCATTGTCAACTGATGAGATCTTCAATTTATACTGAGTTCACTGGGCCAGGCCCACATCATAAGTTGAGGAGCATATACATTGCATTGGCTCCTCTGAGTGGACATGGTTCATAGGCCCATTGTGCAGAGGGAGAAAGAAGGTCCAGGAGGAAGGCATTTGTCCAGATCACCCCACTGGCAAGTGACAAAGCTGGGACTCAGCTCAGGTCTGCTGGCCCCAGAGACTATGCTCTCCCTATCCCGCTATTTCCAGGGTCACTTAGACACTGGCAGCTTTGGTCCTGTGCCACAGGGCACCACAATGCCCTCACTGCCCCACTCCATTCTCCATGACCTCAGCCCCAAGGGGCTCCTTGGTACAAATGGAGCCTTCAGGAGGAGCCTTGCCCCTCTGCCCTTCTCTGTGGGTCAGAACTACACTGTGTGATTCCACCTATACTCTCTGTTCCCCTTTTCCTAACATGAGCCACTTCTTGCTTTTCTGACTGGTGCTTTAGAAGACAGATATTGAACGCATGAGGAGGAGGAGGACGAGGAGTGCAGGTCCATCCTGACCACACTGAATCCAGACTGCCCTCAATCCATTAAGGACTGAAGATTGTACCAGGCCATGAAATCATCCAAAACTTAAGTTTTAAAAATATTTTCATTAATTAAAAACAAGCATTATCCAAGTTCTAAAGTAGCAGTACATTTATCCAAAATAATATTTTTTTCTATGATCAATTTTGTTACAATTATCTAAAACACAGACAGGTATGCAAACATTACCTAATATTTTTATCGAAACAGGTGGTAGTGTATGTGGAATGCAAATAAATGGTCAAAAATAATCGAGCACAGTAAGAGTGTAAAAGGAAGGAAACTCTCCTTGATTCTGGTTCTTTGATTCTATGTCCTACAATCCAGAGGTAAACTCCACTTATGGTTTCATGTTTATCCTTGTAGAATGCATCTAAATAAATACAAGCATAAATATAACCTTACATGCACAATTTACAAAGCTGGGTGATCCTAATGTCATATTGTATTTTGTGTTCCTGTAATAAAATGCCTGAGGCTGGGTACTCTTTAAAGAAATTTGCTCAGCTCATAGTTGGGGAAGCTGGGAATTTCAAGGTAAAGTGACCACACTGGTGAGGTCCTCTATTGGGTCCTAATTTGGTGATGGTATCCCAGAGCAGGAGGTGACATGACAGTGAGCTTTCACAAGGAGAGAGAGGGGACAAGAGGCCAGAAAGTGGCCAGGTTTGCTCCTGTGAATCATTCTGCTCTCCTGGAAAGAAATCTACTCAGCATTAGCATGAATCCCTTCCAAATGGTGCTTCCATGACCTAATCACCTTCCACTACACCCTGTTGAAGACCCACCCTTTCATAATACCATCTCTTTGGAGTCCAGCTTCCGCAACATGGACTCTTGGGAGCCAATCCACAACCAAACCCTAGCACCGAGTCACCTACTATTCAATTAGGGCTTTACTTTCTCCCAATACTATTGGTTGAGCCCAAGGATTTCCAATTGAACTATTTTGGTAGCCCATTTAAAAAAACTTATTTATTGGTACATTTAACATAAACAGCCTAATGACATTCATCTTTGGAAATATGCACCTTTACATAATCCATCTTTGTTCTTATTTTTCCCCATTCCTTTGCCCTTCCTTCAAACACTCTATCCATCCCTATCTACAAAAACTTTGTTTGCATTTCTTCATTTTCTCATGTTAATTCCATTCCCTTCTTTCTTTTCCCCTACCCTTCCCACTGACCCTCCTCCTTTGCTCCTTTTCTTCCTGTTCCACATTATCTATTTTACCTTTTCTATGTTATTTACACTTTCAGTTTCTCACACTAGAGAAAGTATTTGGCATTTACATGTGTGTCTTATTTATTTCACTTGAGTATCTCCTCAATGTGCATCCATTTACCTATAAATCTCTCTAGTTTCTTATTCTTTATGGCTGAGTAATACTCCATTTAATAAAACAACCACATTTTCTTTATTCAGTCTCCAGTTGATGGGCATTTGGGCTGTTTCCAAGTTTTAGCTATTAAAAACTGTGCTGCTATGAAAATGGGTGCACATATATCACTGGGGTATGATTCTTTTAATTCTTTGGGGAAGATACCGAGCAGGGGAATATCTGGGTAAAATGGGACTTCCAATCCTAGTTCTTTGAGGTATCTCCATACTGATTTCCACAGTGGTTGCAGCAGTCTATACTCCCACCAGCAGTGGAGCAGGATTCCTCTTTCCCCACAACCACACCAGCCTTCATTATTGGCTGATTTCATGTTAGCAGCCATTCTTTCTGGGGTGAGGTGGAACCTCAGTGTTGTTTTCATTTGCATCTTTTGAATGACTAGTGATGCTGAACATTTTTTCATTTTATTTGCTATTTCTACTTCTTTGTCTGAGAAATGTCTGTTCATTTCAGATGCCAATTTTTGGATTGGGTCTTTAAATTTGGGAGGTCTGAGTTTGTTAAATTCTTCATATATTCTAGATGGCAGACCCTTGTCTGAAGAACAGCTGGTGAAAATTTTTTCCCACATTGTGGGTAGACTCTTCACACTGTTGGTGTTTTCTCTTGCTGTGCAGAAGCTTTTTAGTAAGAAGAGATCCACTCATTGATTGTGTTAATACATGTTCAACTGAAGTTTTGTTCATAAAATCTTTTCCTACACCAGTGTCTTAAAGAGTTCTACCTAACCTCTGTTTAAGCCAGTTCAGCATTTGTTTTAATATTTAGATCTTTAATCCATTTTGATTTTAGCTTAGAGCATGGTGAGAGACATAAGTCTAGTTTCAATCTTTGACAAGTTGAAACCCAATTTTTCCAGCACCATTTTTTAAACAGGCTATCTTTCCTCCAGTGAGGGTGTTTGTCTACTTTGTCGAAGATGAGGTGGCTGGGTTTGTCTAGAGGTGTTTCTGCATCTTCTAATCTGTTTCACTGTTCCTCAGATCTGTTTCTTTGCCAGTACTATTCTGTTTTTATTAGAGTAGCTTTGTAGTATAATTTCAGGTTGGGCATTGTAATACCCCCCTACCTTGTCTTTAACATCAAGTATTGGTTTTGCTATTCTAGGTCTCTTATACTCCAAATGAATTTTTGGATTGTTTCTCCAGATCTGTGAAGTTTGCTGCTAGGATTTCAGTTGGGATTGCATGGAATCTATATAGCAGTTTTGAAAGTATAGCCATTTTTACTATGTTGATTCCTCCTACCCAGGAGAAAGGGATGTCTCTATTTCCTGATGTCCTCTTCAATCTCTTTTGTCAGAGTGCTATAGTTTTCAGAGTCAAGGTCTTTGATTTCTTTTGTTTGATTGATTCCTAGGTATTTCAGTTTTTTGGATGCTATTGTGAAAGGAATTGATTGCCCTATTTCTATCTCAGTGAGACTGTTGTTCATATAGAGGAAAGCTATTGATTTTTGTGTGTTGACCTTGTATCCAGCTACTTTACTGAATTCAGTTATTAAGTCTAGAAGACTTTTGGTGGAGTTCTTGGGGTCTTCTATATAGAGTATCATGTCATCTACAAATAATGATAATTTGACCTCTTCATTTCCTATCTTTATTCCTTATATTTCTTTCTCTTGTCTAATTGCTGTGGCTAATGTTTCCAAAACTATATTGAACAGGCTTGATGATAGTCGACATCCTTGTGTTGTTGTTGATTGTAGTGTGAAGGATTTCAGTTTTTGATGAGTCAGGAGGATATTGGCTTTTGCTCATTCATAGATGAGTTTTATCATATTGGGGTACAGACTATTTCATTTTTTGGGGAGAGTTTTTGTTATAAATGCATGTTGAGTTTTGTCAAATGCTTTTTCTGCATCTATTGAGATGATCATATGGTTTTTGTTCTTGCCTCTATAGATATCATGTGTTACATTTATTGATTTGCACATGTTGAACTACCCCTTCATCCCTGGGATGAATCCCACTGGGTCAGGGTGTATGATCTTCTTGATGATCTCTGCATTCTATTTCCCAGTATCTTATTAAGGATTTTTGCACCTATGTTCACTTGTGAGACTGGCCTATAGTTCTCTTTTTCAGTAGAGTCTTTCTCTGCTTTAGGGATCAAGGTGATGCTTGCTTCCATGAATGAATTTGGGAGTATTGCTTCCCTTTCAATTTCATTGAAGAGTATAAACAATAGTGGCAGTAGCTCCTCACTAAATGTCTTTTAGAATTTGGCAATGAAGCCATCAGCCTGTGCTTTTCTTAGTTGGTAAGTTTTTAATTACATTTTCAATTTCCTTGATTGATAATGTGTCATTTACAATTTTTAGGTCATCTTTGTTCAACCTTGGTAATTCACACGTATCTAGGAAGCTGTCCATTTCTTCTGTATTTTATATTTTTTCCATTAAGTTTATTGACACATTTTAGATATAAAATACAGTTACATTCATCATTGGGATCTTGTTCCTTTACACAATGTATCTTGGTTCTTATTTTTTCCCCTTCCCCTGCCCTCCCTTCACTCACTCCACCCTTCTCTATTTGCAATGTCTTTGTTTCCATTTTTTTCCTATTTTCATATTTTTTCTTTTCCCTTCTTTCCTTTCCTCTACTCCTCCCACTTCCTGTACTCCTTTAGAAATTTTCTTCCTATTACACAATATCAATTATACATTTTTAAAATTAAAATATCAAAATTTAGAGGGCATTACCACAGATTTTACAGAATTTAAAAGAATATAGAAAGCATATCACAAAAGTGCTTTATGAAATACATTTGACAACTTCTATGAAGTTTCTTGGAAGAAAATTAATGAAACTGACTCTGGAGGAAATATAAAATTCGAATAGCACCTATTAAAGAAAGTATAATCCTAGCTTGAAAACCTACCGATATGGCAAGAACGGGCTCATATACATTTTAACTGATGAATTATATCAAACATTTAAAGCAGAAAATGGAACATTTCTCCCCTCATTTTAGGAACTCAACATTGTGCTAATATTAAAACTGGATAAAGATAATAGAAGAACAAAGTATGAACATAGATAAAAATTTGTTTAACAAAACAAACTGTTAGAAGTCAGATCTGGCAGTATGTAGAAAGTGGTTTTATTATAGGGAGAGCAGTGTTGGTTCAGCATTGGAAGATCCATCTGCATAGGTCATCATTTTAACAGAGGAAAGGAAAAAGCCATCTGATCCTGTCAGTAGTTGCAGAAAAATTATTGAACTAAATTCTACACCTTTTCATGGTAAAAGCTATCAGGAGACTAGAAGCAGAATGGAACCTTCTCAGTGGATAAGACATGTACTCCATACTTCAGCAAAAATACCTCACATGAATGGAAAAGATACTATGCTTTCTCCCCAAGGTGGGGAACAAGGGCAGATATGTGTACTCTTCATCTGTTCATTAAAAGTTGAAACATAGGCCCAAACCAAAATAGTCTGGCAAAAAAGAGAAACAATTAGCATAGGATTGGCAAGGTATAAGTAAAATCTTTATATGTAGATGAAATGATCATCTACAGAGGAAATACTAAGAAATCTCTAGGAGCCC
>NW_004624925.1:1193821-1217803 GCF_000247695.1 Heterocephalus glaber
GAATGACCCATGTGTAGCTGAGAAGAATGTGTATTCTGATTTTGTGGGGTGGAAGACTCTGTAAACATCTGTTAAGTTCATTTGTTTAAGAGTTCAATTGAGTTCTTGTATTTCATTACTTATATTTTATCTAGTTGATCTAACTATTTGTGACAGTGGGGTGTTGAGTTCCCCCACTACAATTGTATTAGTGCATGTATGACTTTTCATGTCCATTAGTATTTGCTTTATACAGTTGTGCGCACTAGTGTTTGGTGCATAGATATTTATGATTGTCATCTCTTCATGTTGGAGTGTTCCCTTTACAAGGATGTAGTGTCCTTCTTTGTCTCTCTTAATCAGTGTTGGTTTGAAATCTACTTCATCTGCAAAGAGGATAGCTACTTCTGCTTTTTGTTAGGTTCCCGCTGCATGGAGTATTGTTTTTCCCCCTTTAACTTTCAGTCTATGAGTTTCATTTATAATTAATTGTGTTTCTTGTATGCAGCATATTGTTGGATCTTGCTGCTTGCCCCATTTCTTCCAGTCTATTTCTTTTGATTGGTGAATTGAGACCATTAATATTAATGGTTATAACTGAAACATATTGACTTATCATTGTCATGACTTTTTCTTTTTGTTGGATTCTCCTCCTTTGCATTTAATTTCTTCTCATGCCAGATGGGTTCATTCTGCCTTGCTTCCCGGGGTTATGATCCTCATTGTCTGTTCCTAGGATATTGTCTAAAATGTTTTGGAGTGCTGGTTTGGTATTCATGAAGTTTCTAAGGTGCTGTTTATCATGAAAGTATCTTATTTCTCCATCATTTTTGAAAGATAGTTTTGCAGGGTACATCAATCTGGGTTGGAAGCTGTTTTCTTTTAGGGCTTGGAATACATCACTCCAAGCTCTTCTTGCCTTGATGTTTTGTGTTCAGAAGTCTTCTCTTATTCTGATGAGCTTTCCTTTGTATGTGATTTGTTTCTTTTCTCTAACTGCTTGTAGAATTGAGTTGAGTTTCAGGAATCTTACCAATTATATGACTATGTGTAGATTGTTTTTGATCAAGGCTATTTGGAGTCCTACATGCCTCATTTACCTGTATGTGAAGTTCTTTTCCCCTGCTTGGGAAGTTTTCTGCTATTACTTCTCTGAACAATTTTTTTAAGTCATCTTCACTCTCTCCTGTTTCTTCTTTGACTCCAATCAGTCTTATGTTATTCTTATTTGCATTGTCTAGCAGCTGCTGGATTGATTTCTAGTGTTCTCTTACAATTTTGAAGTAGTTTTTCTTTTCCTGGTCACTAATTGCTATTTTATCTTCTATATCTGAAATTCTGTCCTCACATTGACTCATTCTGGTGTGTAGACTTTCAGTGGAGTTTTTCATCTCCTGGAAATCTATTTGCAGCTGTTTTATAGATTCCATTTGTTTCCTATGTTGTGATTCCATCATGTTCCTCATCTCCTCTCTAGATTTACTAATCATGTCTTGCACTATGAGCACAATCTGTGCTGTTATCTGAAAAATTATTTCTGATTTCATTCTTCCCAGATCCTCTTTTGTTGCCAGTTCAGGGCTTCCAGGTGGTTGAGTATCAGGGTGTTCCATCTCATTTCCCTTTGGGGTTGTTGTCGGTGATCTGGAAGTCTGGTTTTGAGACTAATTTATGGGTCTTCTCATTTCGACCTGGGGGCGGTGCTGTTGGCGCCTGTGTGGCTCACCTCCTCTGGGCTGAGAGTGCTGGGACAGCGGCTCAGAAGCCCCTTCCTCTTGGTTGAACTGGGTGGTACAGACAGTGGCCCAGAAGCCCCTTTCTCTAAGCCAGGAGCAAGGGGATGGCAGCTCAGACGCCCCTTCCTCTAGGCCAGAAGAGGTGGGATGGAATCCTTTCTCCTTTCAATCTCACAATTATCTGTTATTGGTGGATTTCTTCACAGCAGGAATTCTTCCTGGAGTGAGGTGCAAGCTCAGTGTTGTTATCATCTGCATCTCTCAAATGACCAGTGATGTTGAACATTTTTTATGTTTATTTACTGCTCTTACTTCTTTGTCAGAAATGTCTGTTAATTTCAGATGACCTTTGTTTAACTGGGTCTTTAAATTGGGGGGTATGACTTCTCTAAGTTCTTTATATATTCTACATAGTAGTACCTGTCTCAGGAAAAGGTGGGAAAAATTTTTCCCACATTGTAGCTTGCCTCTTGGCTCTCTTGGTGGTTTCTCTTGCAGTGCAGAAGCTTTTTAATCAGATGAGATCCCAGTAGTTGATTCTCTGTGCTAATTCCCCTGCTATTGAGGTTTTGTGTGTAACATCTTTTCCTATTTCAATGTCTTCAAGAATTCTACCTAACCTATCTTCCAGCAATTTTGGTGTTTCTGTTTTAATATTTAGACCTTTGACCAATTTTGATGTCAGTTTAGTGCATGGTGAAAGATATGGGTCTGGTTCTAATATGTGTCAAGTTGAAATCTAGTTGTTCCAGCACCATTTATTAAAGAGACTGTCTTTATTCCAGTGAGGGTGGTTGGCTCCTTTGTCAAACATGAGGTGGCTGAGTCTTGAATTGTGTCTGCATCTTCCAAGCTATTCCACTGATCCTCAGGTCTGATTCTTTGCCAGTATCATGCTGTTTTTATCACAGTGGGTTTCAGGTATAGTTTCATGTTGGTGACTGTGATCTCCCCGTCATGTCTTTGTTGCCTAGTATTGCTTTTGCTCTTCTAGGTCTCTTCTGGTTCCAAATGAATTTTTGGATTGTGTTCTCTAGTTCTTTGAAATATACTGTTGGGATTTCAATTGGGATTACATTGAATATGCATAGAAGTTTTGGAAGTCTGGCCATTTTTAATATATTGGCTCTTCCTACCCAGGAGCAAGGGATATGTTTCCATTTTCTTATATCCTCTTCAATCTCTTTTTTCAGAGTTCTGTCATTTTCAATTTAGATATCTTTTGCTTCCTTCATTAGATTGATTCTTAGATATTTCATTTTTTGGATGCTATTGTGAAACAAATTGTTTCCCAAGTTCTCACTCTCTGAGTCTGTTATTTGTGTACAAGAAGGCTATTGAGTTTTGAGTGTTGACTTGTATCCGGCTACTTACTGAATCTGTTAATTAAGTATAGAAGATTTTTAGTAGACTTTATTGAGTCTTCTATGTAGGGTATCTTATAGTCAACAAATAATGACAGTTTAACTTCTTCCTTTCCTATCTTTATTCCTTTTATTTCTTTCTCTTTTCTAATTGCTATGGCTAATGTTTCCACAATTATATTGAACATGAGCGGCGATAGTGGACATTCTTCTCATGTTCCTGATTTTAGCATGTTTTTGACCATTTAGTATGATGTTGGCTATTGGATTTTTATAGATAGCCTTTATCAGATTGAAATATAGACCATCTATTCAATTTTTCTGTAGGTTTTTTTATCATGAATGGGGGTTGTATTTTCTCACACACTCTTTCGGTATTTTTTGAGATGACCATATGGTTTTTGTCCTTGAATCTGTTAATATAGTGTATTACATTTATTGATTTTAATCTTTTGAACCATCCTTGAATCCCTGGAATGAATCCCACTTGGTCAGCTGTATGATATTCTTTTTTTTTTTTTTTGAACCGGATATTGAACTCTGGTCCCTGTGCTTGTGCAGCAGGCAGCAAAACCACTGAGCTAAATCCCTGGCCCAGATATTCTTGATGATCTGTATTCTCTTTGCCAGTATTTTATTGAAGATTTTTGCATCAATGTTCATTAGGGAGATTGGCCTGTAGTTCTCTTTTTTGAGTGGGTCTTTCTCTGCGTTTGGAATCAAAGTAATACTTGCTTCAAGAAATTAATTTGGGATTATTGCATCCCTTTCAATTTCATTTGAGAGTTTGAGAAGTAGTGGCATTAGTTCTTCCTTAATTTTTTGTAAAATTCACCAGTGAAACGTTAGCACCTGGGGTTTACTTTGTTTCTGAATTTTTAATTACATTTTCTATTTCACTGATTGAAATTGGGGTTTTTTTTTTTAGCATTTTTATATCTTCTTCTTTTGGCTTTGGTAATTCATATGTATCTAGGAGTCTGTCTTTTTTTCTGTTTTCCTTTTTATTAGTCTACAGGTTCTCAAAGTAGGAATTGATAATCCTCTGCATTTCTGCTGGATCTGCTGTGATTTCACTCTTTTCATTTCTAATTACATGAATTTGAGTCTTTTCTTTCCTTTTTTGTATAAGGTTGACTGAGGTTTTGTAAATTTTATTTATTCTTCCAAAGAATGAACTCTTTGATTCGTTGATTTTTTTGTATCATTCTCTTAGTCAACATTGGATTGATTTCTGCTCTCATCTTTATAATTTCCTCCCTCGCACAAGCTTTGGTTTTGTCTTCCTCTTCTTTATCTAGGAGCTTGAGGTTCAGAATTACAATGTTTGTTTGAGCTCACTCCTACTATGGGAATTCACTGCTCTGAATTTTGCTCATAGAACTGCTTTCACTGTGTGCCATAGATTCCTGTATGTTGTATTGGCATTATCATTTAATTGTAGAAACTGTTTAATTGTTTTTTGATTTCCTCTGTGACCATTGTTTGTTCAGCAGAGGGCTATTCAATCTCCATGTGTTTGAGGAGTTCTTGCAGTTTCTTATGCTATTGATCTGCAGTTTAATTGTACTATGGTCTTATATAGGGGATAACTTAAATTCCTTTGCATTTCATTACACATGTTCTATGAGCTATCATGTGGTCTACTATGGAGAATGGCCCATGTGCAGCTGAAAACAATTTGTATTCTGATTTTGTGGAGTGGAACACTCTGTAGAGATCTATTAAGTTGTTTTGTTCAGTACTATTATTTTGTTGTTGATTTTCTGTGTAGATGATCTGTCTATTTGTGACAGTGGAATATTGAGGTCCCCCTCTACAATTGTATTAGTTCTTATTTGGTTTTTCATTCCATTAATATTTGTTTTATATAGTTGGGCATACTAGTTTTTGGTGCATATATATTTATAAATGTCATCTCTTCCCCTTGGATTATTCCCTTTACAAGGATATAGTAACCTTCTTTGTCTCTCTTAATTAGCTTTTTGGTTTGAAATCTACCTTGTCTGCAAATAAAATAGCTAACCCTGCTTTTTTCCAGGTTCCTTGTCACATGGAGAATTGTTTTCCATCCTTTTACTTTCAGTCTATGAATTTATTTTGAATTAAGTGTGTTTCTTGTATAGAGCATATTGTTGGGCTTTGCTTCTTAATCCATTCTATCAGTCTATTCCTTTTGATTGGTGTATTGAGGACATTAACATTGATGTTTACAATTTATCTGTATTGACTTATCTTTGCCATGATATTTTCCTGTCGTTAGCTCTTATATTTTTCAATTGTTCCCACTTTCCCTTTAATTTCTTCCCTTGCCTGATGGTTTCACTTTGTTGGTCCTCATGGAGTTGTGACTCTTATTGTCTTTTTCTAGGATATTGTTTAGAATTGTTTGGAATGGTGGTTTAGTATTTGTGAAGTCTCTCAGGTGTTCTTTGTTGTGGAAGTATCTAATTTCCCATTGATTTTGGAAGATAATTTTACAGGAAACAATGATCTATATTGGAGGTTATTTTCTTTTAGGGGTTGAAAGACATCACTCCATGCTCTCCTTGCCTTGTGGGTTTGTGTTGAAAAGTTTGCTGTGATTGTGATGGGCTTTCTTTTTTATATGATTTGTTTCTTTTCTCTAACTGCTTGTAGGATTTTGTTCTTCTATTGAGTTTCTGAGATCTTGACTATTATAGGTCTAGGTGTAGAATTTTTTATCATAGCTAGTTGGTGTCTCATATGTCTCAATTATCTGTATGTTAAATCCTTTTCCTCTGCTTGAGATGTTTTCTGCCATTAATTCTGTGGACAGTTTTGTGTGTGTGTCATTTGTACATTCTATTGGTTTTTCATGGACTCCTATCAGTCTTATGTTATGCTTCTTTGCATCACTTACCAGATGCTGGATCAATTTCTCATGGTCACTAACAACAATGCTGTCTTCTTTATCTGACATTCTATCTTTACATTTGTTCCTTCTGCTGTGAATACTTTCAGTGGAGTTTTTAATCTCCTGGATATCTGTTTGAATCTCTTTCATAGATTCCATTTCTTTCCTATGTTGGGCGTTCATGGTTTCCATTTCTTTCCTATGCTGGGTATTCATGGCTTCAATCATGTTTCTGAACTCATCTAATTTTTATCTGTTTCTGTTGTAGAGTCTCTAATTATGTCCTACATTGTGCTCACCATCTCTGTAGTTATCTGGGAAATTATTTCTGTTTTGAATTTTTCTAGAGCCTCATTCTTCTGTTGTGTTATTTCCCATGCTATTAGTTCAGGGTATCCAAGGTGGTTACCAGATCTTTCCACTTTGTTGAGCCCAGAATTTGCCTGTGGTGAGCTGGAAGTCTGGGTTTGCACCTTGGTTAGGTGTCTTCTCATTTCTATTGTTGTTGGTGGTGCTGTTTTTGGTTTAATTCCTGGGTTGATATTTCAATATTGCTTATTTTGAGTAGCTTTAGTGCTTGAATTTGGAACCCTTATGGAATAATTGCTTCTCAGAGGTGTCTTCCAGGTATAGCTTGTCTTTAGGCTTTGAGCCTCTAATGACTCAGGCAATCTCATTTTCAGTATACCAGAGAGGACAACTGATTAGATCAATCTCAACACCTTAGCCAAATTGCTACAATCAGAATTTTTATTTATTAAATATAGGAGTCTTTTGGTGCAGTTTTTGGGATCTACACACAGTATCATGTCATGCACAGATAATTATAATTTAATTACTTCCTATTATATCCTTATTCCTTCTATTTCTTTCTCTTGTCTAGCTGTTCTGGCTAGTGTTTCTAAAACTATATTGAATAGGAGTGGTGATAGTGCACATCTTTGTTTTGTTCCTGATTTTAAAGTGAGAGATTTCAGGTTTTGTCCATGTAGTATGATGTTGGTTGTTGGTTTGTCATAAATGGCTTTTATCAGATTGAGATAAAGGTCATCTATTCCAATTTCATGTAAGGTATTTATCATGAGTGGGTGTTGGAATTTCTCATACACTTTTTCTGCATCTATTGAGATGATCATATGGTTTTTGTCTTTGGCTCTGATAATATGGTATAATACATTTGTTGATATGTGCATGTTGAATCATCCTTGAATTCCTGGGATGAATCCTACTTGGTCATTATATATACTCTTCTTGATGATTTGCTGCATTCTATTTGCTGGTTCCTAATTGAGGATTTTTGTGTCTATGTTCATTAGGTAGATTGGCCTTTAGTTCTCCTTTTTGGTTTAATCCTTCTCTGGTTTTGGTGTTGGGGTAAAGCTTGCATCCAGGAATGAATTTGGGAGTGTTGGTTCCATTTCAATTTCATTAAAAAGTTTGAGATGTAGTGGTAATAGGTCTTCTCTACATTTCTTGTGTAATTCAGGATTGAATCTGTTAGAGATAAAAGTACTTTTTTAAAAATTAGGTTAACCCAGAGAAACTGAAGAACACTAGTGGTTCTCAAAGCCTAGCAGAAGGGTAGAATGGGGACTGACTTCTTAATGGTTGTAAGGATTGATTTGATAATAGTATTTTACAACTACATAAGAATGATAGATGCAAGCAGCATATAATCCATCACCCAGGAGGCTAATGCAGAAAGATAGCACGCTTGAGCCCCGGGCAACTTACTGAAACTCTGCCTCTAAATGGGAGGGGTGGCCCACTGAAAATGTATTCAATGTGAATGCCTGGGGTTCAATCCACAGTACTAGAAGAAGGAGTTTAAGGAAGGAAAAGAGGAGGAGTAAGGGGAGATAGAGTGGGCAAGGAGGTGATGAATACACAACATTGCGAATGTCTGTGCGGTCTTGCTTTTTTCTACACTTTAAAAGATTTAGTTTTGTGTTATATGAATTTACTCTTTAAAAAGCAAAGAAATAACAGGTAACAATTTGATGATGAAATGATAGGATTTTAGTTTGATCTCAGTAGATTTGCCGGTCTAAGGTCAGAGACATTATAAAGATGTTTTAGAGTTACACAGATAGGTTGAGTGTGGAACTGGGCCTTTAAGCCAAGGAAGAAAATGGGAATTTTAGGATGTAGCGTTAGTGAAGAAGGGAGTAGAGTATTTGTATCCACTGTTGTCTCTTCTACTCCTTGATTAAATCCTCTCCTCTCGTTCATTAACTGCTAGAGATGGTGGTAGCATTAAGTTCTTGAAAGTTCTTGAAGGTATTTCTTCACCTTGAACACCTAAGGCTTTTATCTTGGTCAATTGTGAGGGCCAACCAGGGAAAATTGGACAGCACAGTGGGATGGAAGGAGGAGAGACTACAGAAAGGACTTTCCACAGTGCAGATAAGAAAGGAAAGAGCTTCGGAGGCCTCAAAAGATTTATTTGGAGGGATATGGGCTGAAGAGAAGGATCCTAAGGGCATCTGCATCCCTTATTCCTCTCTTTATAGGGCCAATAAAAAGAGCTGGAACACAGGTGGCAACTTCACCATCCCATTGGTCCAAGGTGTGAGGTCAATGACTTCTGGGTCCTTGACAAAACCCAGGGAGGAGCTCTGCAACATGGAGGTCAAGAAGAGGAAGAGCTCTTCATGTGCCAGGCTGTTGCCCAGACAGTTGTGTTTTCCTTGGAATGAGAGGGAGGGTGTGTCCTTGAGCAGAGCCCTGGGAGAGTACCCAGTAACCTCACCCTACTCTCCTCTGTCATCTGCATGCTAATTTACATAGATTTACAGACGGTGGAATGCTGTTCATTTTCTTAACCTCAACACAAACAACAGAAGTGTGTGTGTGTCCTTCTACATCCCACTTAGGTCAGCCAGTCCTGTCCCAACTCCTCTCTCTCCTGGTCTCTGTGCATTTTCTCTCTCACATTTTCCTCTCTCTGTTTTGATTAAATATATTGTCAATAAAATTTGTATGAAAACGTGAAGATCTGGGAAGAATTCCTCTAACATACCCAGTAGGAATCAATGAAAGGGAGGAAAAGGGGCTCTGAGGCCTATGAGGCCCCTCCTAGACTGACATTCAGTGGGGAGCCAGCACACCTGTATTGCCTGTTAGAATATGGAACTACTTCTAAAGGAGCTGAGCTTCAGCTACTGCTGTAAGCTTCTGAGCAACAAAATAGTGTGACCCTACATCCAGGTACCAAGGCCCTCCCCAGTCACCAGATAACCCAGTAAACCTCCCAGATCCTACCCTCATACTATGGAATATAATAGTTTTAGTATGTTGATAGCCATGTCATTTTTTATACATATTGGCTAAGCCCTGCCCACCCTTACTTCTACATTTTTCCCTCTCATATCCCCAACACATTACCTTCAGCAAGACAGAATCCCCCACTGTAAAACTGTCCCATCTAAGCTGGACTTGGCAGCCCACTCCTGTAATTCCACCATTTATGGAGGCTGAGGCAAGAAGAGTGTCAGTTCGAGCCCAGCATGGGCAACTTAGCAATTTTGTAAGATCCTGATTTAAATATAAGGTAGACAGATGGATAGATAGATAAATACATACATAGATACATAGATTATCAGTCTGGGTATGTAGCACAGTGAGGAGACCTGGGTTTCAATCCCACTACCAAAAAAGTGTCCCATCTGGATGCAAAGCTGAATAAGCACAGTTGTCTTTGACATAGGCACATGTCCAGATAACATAACCCAGGGTGGGCAGCAAACATGTCCCTAGTCTGGGTCATAGTTTGGGCTGCAATCATATTGACTACAGTCTCAATGGAAAATGGAGGGGACCCACAGAGTTGCCTCTCAAAGACTGGTAAACTGTATTGTCTTTCACAATTATTCATGGTTCAATTCAGGGTGCAGTAAATATCTCTGTCACATTAAATTTGAATGGAACTTGCATTGGCTAATAAAATGTGGAATAAATGGATGGGTGTAGTGACTTTTTCTTTTTTCCGTATGTCAGGATAGAGTCTACATTAGCCCCACCCTTTACGTACCACACCATCTGCTGGCTGTGATAGACATGTTTCGTAAATCTTGGCTTTAAGTTGCCAAGATCTTCAGACTATCATAGTATGGACTATGCTGGATAAGATCTACTGAGCCTTGGGCAAGCCCCCTGTTCTTCCTATGCCTGTCTTATTCCAGCTTTACAGAAGGTATGACTCAACACCAAGACTTCTTGTAATTTTTCAACAGATCAAAGGAGAAAAATAATTTGTTCATCTTGACAAGGCAGAAAAGATAGTTGAGAATACTCAATACTAAACCCTGTTTAAAATTTTTAAAATAAGAAACTTGTAAAACTGGGGAAGGAAAGATCTTTTTAAATTTCATTCAAAATCAAGAAAAATATGTGGTAGAATAGCAACAAAATATCAGGAAAACAATATGGCAGGCATTAATCTTTCAAGAGAACATTGAACATATTTTCCTTAAATTGAAAGAATGCCCTTAATTAAACAAAATTGCTTAACATAACACTTTGTGAAGTGTTAGCCTATGATATTAGGGAAAACATTATACACAGCTTAACATAAGAATTGATCAGGTCAAAATATCATTTGGAGATCAATTATCCACAAAACATGATATGAATCATGAAAGTAATATCAGAAAATTATCTTGCTGCAGCATAAATGTACAAAAATCAATGGCTTTTGATGTACTAATTAGACCAATTAAAAAAGCATGTTAAAAGGAGTACTAAAAACAATAGCAATAACCTCCTCTCGTGTTTCTCAGGAATAAAATTGGCAAGAAATATGCAAAACTTAATAGAAAACTGACAGTAAAGACAGCACCAAGTCACATGATTTAACTCAATGGAGTTAAATGGGATGCTATCCAAATCTACAAATTTAAGTTAATCCTAATGAAATCAAAGTTGACTTCTTTTTGGAGGAGGGGGACTCGACAAAAAAGATTTTATATTATAGTGGGAAGTAAAACATTTATTTGAAGAGCCATAAGACTATCTAAAAAAGAAGAATTATGGAAAGAAAACTAACTTCTGTGAAATATTAAAACACAGCATAAGGTCACTCAAGTAGTATGGTAGAGCTAGAAAAGGCAGACTAATCAGTGGCGCAGTATGGATATGGACCTATAGAAATAAACCAGAAATAGACACAAAGGTTAGTATATGATAAGCTTCAAGTCAGTGACTAAAAGATGAATTATTTGATTAGCAATTGAAAGCAGGATATAACAGGATTCAGAACACAAATACTCTATAAATGTTGTGTTCTAATTTCCTGCTGGACTTCACTCTGGTCCTGAATATAGATTTAAACAATGCGCTGACAAAAAATAAGACAATGTATTTTCAGTCTCTCCCCTTTCCTTCCCCTTCTTTCTTCCATGTTATCTACCCACCTATTCTCTATCTACACAACACAAAACTTCAAATGTATATATACATTTAATTAAAATTTGAAAAGAACTCCTCTGTAATATTTAGAAGTTTTTGTTAGTGAATTACAGGTGATTTTCCCAGTTAACTTCATGGTGTACTTGTTTGTATAAAAATCTTTTAAAATAATAAAGTTATTACTTTAACAGAAAAAAATGAAAATCCCTCCACAAATTCTGGGCAGAGAAGGTGTTTGGTAACAGATAATTTTGTGGGTTTTTTCCCCTGTGTGCCTGTGTTTGCTTTTGTTTTTTGCTTTTATCTTCATCAGGAATTTAGTTTCCATTTTTCTCCCCAATAATTTTTCCTCTTTCCTTCCCTTCATATTATCTTTGCCTCTTTAGTTATCTTGCTTTCTAATTCCTTCAGAATCTTCATCTTTTCTCCCACTGTGTGATGTGAACAAAGGGACAGAGTGACACAGAGGAGTCCATAGTGTGAGGAGGCCACAGCTTACCCATGAAGAATGGGATAAAGGCTTCTGGCTTCTGGAAGTTGCCCTTGGCATCCAGAAAGAGTACTGGGTAGAAGGTGTCTGGCTTCTCAAAGTTATGTGGATCATAGAGGACAGAGTTCATAATTGGGTACACAGTTGTGTCCTAAGAAGGCATCAAAACCAAGAGAATCCAACTGTCTATCAAGAAGGCCTAGCTGAATTGGTTATGGTATATCCACATTGACTGTGCGCTTTACCCACAATATGACTTTTGCAGGCGGTGGCTAAAATATTGAATTGTCCCACCCTGTTTCATTAATAGTTGCGTCCTGAGGCCTCTGAGCACCACTATGACCACCCTGACCCCTCTCTCCTGAAGACCCTTTGGTCTTCTCTGTGATCCATCACCTGAAAGGTTAACATGTGATTCAGCAGAGACCTCCAAAGACTTGAGTCCAGCACTAGGAGCAGAACATACTCTGATGAACTGGTGTCCATTGGGAGATTTGATATTATGAATATCACCCCTAGGTACATGTAGCTCAGGAACATGCACTACCATGGGGGTACTAGTGAATTAGAACCATAAGCATTGACCTAAAGATATGTAACTATTAAATTATAAAAGAAAACCACACAGACACATGAAAAACAAGTTGCAAAAGTGTTAGCATGAACATAAAGGCAGATGTGGAGGGAGATACACCACACTGTATACAAATGTTGCAAAGTGATAAACATTATATGAACTCACCTTTGAATATGTGTGTATATATGTGGTGTATGACTACTGGTGATTATCCATGAGCAAAAACAGTACTAAAACACTTACCAGGAAAATTTCCCCATTAAACCAATCCTAGAACCACTGATTAAAGATGCCATCTGGCTGATCCTGGTAGCACATGCCCATAATTCCAGCACTCAAGTGGCTGGAAGAGCATAAACCTGAGTTCAAGGCAAGACTGGAGTACATAGCAAGACCCTGGCTTGAAAAAAAATGCTTTCTTTCCTCCAGAGTATTCTTTTGGCCTCTTTTTCAAAGCTTATAGCAGCATACTTCATAATACCAAATCTTGGAAACTATAGTATACTATAGTATACAGTATAGTATAGTATATAGCATAGTATAGTATAGCATATAGTATATATAGTATATATACTACAGCCCCATCGACAGATAAAGAAAATGTGGTATTTATACAGAAAGAAGTACTACTCTTCCATAAAGAAGGATAAAGTTGAGTCATTTGTAGGGAAATAGGTGTACTTTGAGACCATAATATCAAGTGAAATAAATCAGACACACAGCTCAAATATCACATGGTTTTTCCTATATGAAAATCTCAAAAATATAAAGAGCAAAATAAAAGACAAATAATAGGAAATAGGGAGATAGATACTTTTCATTTTGGAAGGAGATAAAAAAATGCCAGAAGGAGATGAAGAAAAGTAATTAAGATGTGTTGTGTACATGTACTAACACCACACTAGTAATGTGAACATTGTGCACTGGAAACATACAAAAAAGGAAGGGGATCGATGGCAGACAGAGGGAATGGGAAGGGGATGAAAAGAGGAATTAAGATGTGTTATGTACATATACTCACTCCCCAGAAGGAATGTATTCATTATGTAATGTAAACTTGTATTAATAAAAAATAAAAACTGAAAAAAAGCAATCCTGTCCTACATGTACTAACCACTCATATGTTAATACGATAACACTGACCAGAACAGCCTGAGAAAAATAAATCTTTCTCCCACTGAGAAGAGGCCTCTGTGAAGCAAGAGTAACTGACCTTGTCAATTTTCAACTTTAATGTACAATTTAATTATAATGTACCTGTTGCTGGCAGATTAACCAGGGACAGGATGCCCTGGAAAATGCTTTGCTAAGATGTCTACACTTACTAAGGTCCCTTCCCATGTCTTCCATCCCTTATAAAAAGTCCAACCTCTCACCCCAAGGGCAGAATTCCTCTCTAGAATACTGCCCCCCATGCCCCTTGACATTGTACACTGATCTGAATAAATTATTCATCTTTTAATCTTCTGATCTCGGTAAATTATTTTACTTCCAGCATCACCTGACTCTCTGTGCCATCTCATGTAGCTTGTTATTGTTTGGATCATACTGTCACCCAAAGGATCATGGATTCAAGTCTAGTGACTGGAACCCATGAGGTGGTGGAAAGGTTAGGAGGTGGGGCATCACTGGAAGAACCAGATCACTGGGGTGTGTCCTTGAGGGGCATATTCTGTGATCTCTGTCTCCCCACCCCCTTCCTGACCACCATGAGATGAGCAGTTTATTCAACCACACTCTGTCAGGACGTCTGCCTCAACACTCACCCAGAATAAGAAAACCAGGTGACCATGTGTCAACACTTCAATACCCATGAACAAAAATAAATCTTTCCTTAAGTTGGTTTCTCTCAAGTATTTTGGCACAGGCATGGAAACCTAACACAGTGAGCACATGTACTTAAAGTGTGGAAGCAGAAACACCAATTTGTAAACACAGTTTCATGGAACAGGAAGGTAGGGGACATGGGGAAATTGCTTTGTAAAAACAGCTCCATCATAGAACAAGTTTCAATAAGTATATAGTAGCATTTTCAAGAAAAGAAAATCTAGCATCTAATAAAAGTAAAAATGAAAAGAAGGATCACAGTTTTTTATATTGCCAAAATCTCGCTTACCCCATAAAAATTTGGAATAAGAATCTTCCCTGTACTCCGGTGATGAAAGACATGAATTGTGATAAATCTACAGGCATCTGGCAACCCCCGCCCAAGATCCGGGATGCTGCAAGTCTCACCTGAGGGAGATGATATCTCCAGAAGCAAGTATCATGAGTAACACAGTGGGGGATACCAGTCGGGGTGAGGTCACTGTATCTCTGAATCTCATGGCTTGCAGCATACGTATAAAGCATTTTTCCCAATCCTCAAGGGCTGCAAGACAATGTTGGTCAGTCACCCTGTCAATCTCTGTCTGAACTTTCTCTGGGAAGGAGAGGGCATGGAAGAAAGTACATCAGTAAACACCTATGATGATAGGCTCAAAAAAGACTTGAAAAGTGACCTGCAGGCTGGGGGGAGAGTCTTAAGAACTCTTTAGTTAAGTTGTGGGCTATTGCTCCTTCTCAAAGACACATTGAGAAGGAAAAACAGTGTTTTATTTATGGAGAAGTCTTTGATGTTTCCATTCTAATTATGACAGGTTCACTTGAGTGGAGATGGGCAGATGGAAATAATTATTCAACACTTAAAGTTCCTCACCCTACACCCCTTCCCTTTTTTATTGAGAATGAGTTGTGGTTGGAACTTATGTTATACCATTATTCTAAATTAAATCTTCCCTTTTCTTCTCTGCTTCTTAAATTCACTAACTAGAACATGAAGTATATTGATTAGACAAGAGTTGCTTCATGTCTGGCCTGCAGAATCAATCAAGACACTGAAAAATGTATTGTAAATCAGCAATTTACTGTAAATTTTCAAACTGTCAATCTCGAAGTATTCTATCAAGTGTTGTGTGCTTTTGCAGACTGCAAAATGCTTTGCAACAGGTAACAAATTTGACTGCAGTATTCTCTGTATACATGTTTTGCAAATTGCAAAACATGTAAGCACAGAAGTACCTTTAAAGCACATTTGAATGAAAATATTTTGTAATTTTTAAAGTGCCTAGTCAACTTCAAATACTTTTGTCACTGCTTCAGGTATAAATTATAAATGTCTGAGTGCATATGTGTGTATGTGTGTGTTTTCCTGGTTGATCACCAGAGTTGACTGTTTCCATTTATCACCCATATACCTTCCACTATGGACACAGATATCTCAGACTCCACTAAAATAGTAGCTACCACAGACCAGAGCATGCCCTTCCATCAACCATGGGCTAAGGACCACCTCTCCTTCAACCTTTAGGTGTCCTGGCCTGCCCCAAAACCCACCTTTCTGACCCCCACACAATAGCCTCAGGGTAATAGTCCATAATTCAGATCTTGGGGAAACCTCCAATTCAGGCACAGGAACACCTCAAAGTATCCAAAAGTAATCATAAGCTACAGACATATTAAATATATACTCATCCATATGGATTCCATCCTATGATACAACTATGTGTAAAGACATAGTAAAGACATAGGCAGTTAACAAGAGAATACAATTTAGCAGGAGCTGCCACACATGCCCAGAACAGGCCTCTGAGAGGGACTTAGCCTATTAACCAGAAATGACCCCTATCCTCAGGGCCACTGTGAGCCTTTTCTCCAGTACTATCTTACTCTGCAGAACATACTTTTTTCTGCATTCTCTGAGTGTAAAGTTTCACTGACATTTCTGTGTATCTTATTCAATTTGGGACATTAGACAGCTGGGGGGAAAACGCCTCACTTCCCTAAACTGTTGGGAGCAATTATATATAATTTTGGGGAAAAATCATTTCACAATTAAAATTATGATTAGGTCTAGTTTTCCTGCCTACAGGCCAGCTATGGCATGTTGAGACGTAAGTCTGTTTTCCCCTCAGGTCACAGCTAAGACCTCCATGGTTCCCTGCTGCTGTGTCAATCCAGGGCAGGATTCCATCAGCTGAAGACATCCTGGCTATGGATAAATTCCCAATCAACATAAGTGCCTCATGACCTAGGATCTTCACCTGCATAAGTTCCTCATTGTTCTAGGATTATTCCTGTTGCCCTGAGTCATCTGTTACTCCCAATGTGCTGAATAAAGGTGTGGCAAGCTCAGGGGCTTTCATCTTTGCTGCCCAGAGCAGCATTGATCAGGCTCAAAGCTCAGCTTCTTCTCTAAGTCTCATTTCTGTCTACATATTAATTAATTTCCTTGTGCTGTGCTGGCTCTCGGGAGACTAGGACTCACAGCAGGAGTTCTAGTACCATCCCTTTTCCTTGTTCCCTACACTACACCATCAGTTCTCACACACTAAAAGCCCAGCTCCCCTAACACATCCCGGTTCTTAAGAAGGAGTAAGAATGCATAGTGGAGAGTGGTGCTAGAGGTCTCAATGCCTGTAAAGAACAGTCCCAGCATCATGTGGACCAGATTGTGATGATGGAATGTGCTCTCAGAGTCCACATGCTCCTGTGTGCAACAACAGACGTCCTTATCATCAATCCCAGCTTCTGGGTTTTCTTCCCTACCTCCACCCCACTCCCATGTTACTTTGTGATAGGTTTTCCATTTTCTTCTTTTCTTTCTTTACTCAAAGTCAAATGGATAACAGGGGTTGGCTCTGGAGCTACTCTTTCTGGGTTCAAACTCAGGCACTATCATTCCCTGGCTGTGTGTTTTCAGGCAAGGAACTTAACTACTCTATGCCTCAGTTCATGACCTGAGGTGGATTTTATATTATGAATGTAAGTACTCACTGAACTTTACTGATTAATTTTATGTTTTCATTATGTTCTCTGGCCTCTAGCATCTTTGATTTCCTGACTGACCCTTGCAGCTAACTGTCTAGAAATCATAAGGAAGCTATTTAACAACTGATATGCTCTTTGCTGTGCTGAGAAGAACGGACATGGGGTTATACGTGGGCCTTTGACCAATCAGACTGAGAGAGAAAGGGAGGGAACATGAGCTCAGGGCCAGGTGGGAATTATTTAGCAATCTCTTAGGAGACATTCCTGGGGAAGCTCAAACTGAAATCCTAGGGCATAGGTTGACCGTGGTTGGACCAGTGGCTCTCTTACCCATCTGTAAGGAAGTATTCAGCACTTAAGCAACACACACACACACACACACACACACACACACACACACACATCTATTTCCAAACATATGAGATCAGCATCAGTATATGTCCAGCTCCCTTTCCCACCCCTTGCCATCCAGCCCAGCTCTTACCCGGTCCATAGGTAGCAAGAAGCAATCACTGGAGTTCTGAGGTGCACTGGGGCACCTGGGAACTCCTGAGAGGAGTTCAAACATCTAGGGAGAGACAAGGAGGGCACCAGTGAGAAAGAAAAGGGAATAAGAAAGCTCCCCAGGGCAGAGCTTCTCAGGTTGTGCAATGATAAACTAAAAAACAGCATTTTTCCTTCTAGAAGGGGTACCGTTTTATAATTCCCTTTACAAAGTCATCGTAGATGCTAACAGCAGCCTTGTACAGAAACAGGGAGAGATGGAAATAGTCTCCTTCCCTCCAGAGATCTGGCCTTGTGATGCCTTCTTGCTCAAAACAAGAAACACCTGATCCCTTTCCAGGATGCATCTACCCTGATTGCTAGACCATTGCAGAATCTTTGACCTAGCCTCGCTGTACAAAGAACTGACAATGTCAAAGGATTCATTCAGTAAACTTAGCAGTCATAGGAATTTGGGGTCCTGGTAATTAAAGTGCTCACCAAAGATGATGGAGCAGGTGATGTTGGCCATTGTGGATTGAAAGAGGACAGTTGGGTCCAAATAAGCCCTGGGGAATGAGAGATATGGTTCACATCTCACTATCTCATGCAAGGGAAAGGTTGTCCACTGTCACACCTAGATCATATCTTCCACTCTAGTCTGATCTCTGTCGACTGCAGCCCCATCCAGAAAAACAGAGACTTGAATTCTGTGGCTCCATTCAAGCTCCACAAACATCCCCTTCCTCTAGTCTCCTTGTCTCTTGGCTCTGCCAAAACTTTCTCAGCCTATGATTTTATTAATATCACCAACTCTCTGCATACAATCTCCAGAATCTCCTTCCCCCACCACTGGAACAAAATCCAAACTCTCAAATCTATGAGAATTTCTCCTCCAGTCTATTCTCTCTATATATATATCCATTCTATAGGGATTTCAGAAGCTTATGTAAGTGAGCAGGTTGGGCCACAGGGTAACCAAAAGTTCAGACTTTCCAAAGTCATATGGAGAGTCCCACCCAAAGTTGGAACCGCAAACTGCCTTGCTACCCACAAGTTCTGCTTCCTTTTTGCCCACCATCTGCCTTCCCATCCTTTTTCCTCCCCATTTCACCTCTTGGAAGGACTCAAGAAAAACCTTGGAGCCTATTTGTAAAATATTTCCCAGGAATGGTAGAGGCCAGGGTCCAGGTGGAAAGCTGCCCTTGGAGGTGGGGTGGCTCCAGATCCAGAGTAACAAGAGGCTAACCAGGATGAAGAAGAAGAAGGTAAAATCAGACAACACCAGGGTCCTCTCTCTACCTGCCATCCACACTCCCTTGAAAGGCAGGCTGCTGTGGTTGTTGTTTTCTACTTGGGGTTGGTGGAGGAGTGCGTGTCAGGAATCTATCTTAGCAGAAAACCTAGTAAGTCTCCAGAGTATACAGGGAGCCCAAGTTTACAGGCTTTGAAGATGCCCAGTGTTCAGCATCTCAGGGTGAATCTGAAAGCCAACCTCACCTTCACCATTGGCTGGCTAAAGATGTCTTCATGGGCAAAACCCTTGAATGTACAACACTTCTGAGAAAATGAGGTAGTGCCAATGGGCAGGACATGTGGAGGCCAGTCCCACAGTGAGGGTGGCTCTATGAGCACATATCATGCAGGGTGAGAGATCAAGTGACACTGGAAGTCAGATTTGGAACCATTGGCCCCTTAGGGGGTGGGAATGTTTTTCTTTCAGAAGAAAGTGAGATATGGAGAAGATGACATGACCTGAAAGGAGAGGTCTGTCACCATTGGAAGGGGGACATTAAGGGGTAATTGATTCAGCCAATCATTCTTCTAGTCATACATTCCTCAGCAAATGTTTTCAACAACTGTCATGTGCCACACCCTGCTCCAGGTGCTGCTAGTTGATCAATGAAGAAGACAATAGGTTGAACTTTCATGGAGCTGGCATGGAAGTGTGGGCGATGTTCTCAAAAAGTCTAAAAAGGTCCTGTGGACCTGACAACCAAAAGATCAACACAAAATGGGGGAGATCACCTCCTGAATAAATGTTAAGGCTTTGCAGGTTTATTTGATTCTCAGGAGATTTAAAACAAAATATGATGGAATCCATGGTGCCAACATAGAATCACACAGTTCAAGTGATATGGTCTGAGGATGCCCTTTCACAGAGGAAAAAAGCACTGAGAAGCAGCTAAGAAGGAGAATGAGGGAGGCCAAAGACAGGATATGATGTTTTCAATATCAAAGATCCTTGAAAATATCATGTACAGTGTTTTTTTCAAGTTTGTTTTCATGGTTTTTAATCCCTCTTGATAAAAAAATCAGACTTTCATAATTTGTGTGTGCCGATCTTCATCAAATGGCTCATTCTCTGAGTCAGAGTCAATGGTATCAGAATATAATGATCAGGTTCATTGTCACTAACATCTGGCATTACAGAAGATGAACTGCTAGCCTCTGGATTTGATGGCTCCTCTACTGTTTTTGTGAAGTACGGCTTCACCTTAAAATTTGGAGAATCGTATTGGTTTGACTTATCTTTATTTGCTTTGTCAAGATCATTTTTTGTTAAAGTAAGTACTAGATATTCTTTATCATTATCTGTGTGCTCTATACTGCAAATACTATCAATTTCTTGATCACATAGACTTCCATTTTCTACTTGTTCTGAGGTTTCCTCTGGTCCTGTTATGAAGACTATATTTACCCAAAAGCGAAACATTTTGTCCTTTTTTAGCATCTTGCCCTCTTTGTGGAAGAACTCTGCTTTGATGTCACCACACACAGGCAACAGCTGAGGGAACTCAAAGTACATGAGCTTGTCTTCCCGTCTTGTGGATCCTGAATTGGAGGAATATATCTTCACCTTTAGCTGGCAGACCACAAACTGAGGATTACAAGTTCCACCACTGAACATTGGAATAGTTTCAAACATCATCTTGTGAAACAACAGTGCCACTGGTCTATCATCCAGATGATTCTTTAACCGGTAGCTATAATAATACACGTAGTGCCTCTAACTGGGAATAGTTACTCCCTTTTCGTCTCTGGTCTTTACTTCTCCATAGAAATCTAGGGCCTCTTGTGCCTTTAAAAATTTGACCAAATGTAATAAACATCCACAAATCATTACACCAGTCTGTCCCTTTCCAGCTTTACAGTGAATTGCTGCAACATGATTGTCATCTGCACTTAGCCATTGCTCAAGATTTTCACAAAAAAAGTTTGATAAGTTCTAGCTGTGGTGGGTTATGGTCTTCAAAAGGCTACTGTGCAACTCTGCAGTTAAATTTGGCAATGTCATAATGTTCTTCATCACATCGATTGTATATCTTATAATGGGTTTTATGCTTTGAATCCAAAAACCTTACTACCTCATCAATATTGTTCCTGTATACACCTTCAAGTCTTTCTGCAGGGAATCCCATAGCAATCATGTTTGAATAAATATTGACCAAGTCTAAGTCAAATCCATCCTCTTGATATCTCCTTTAGTTTCTGCTAACAATCTCTTTGATGATGGCTGTCATGTCTGGGAGCCTATGGAGGTGCTGAGAGGGGCTCTGGGCTCCCGCCGTCTCTCACGTCCCCCTCGCCTGAGCTGGGCCTGGCCTCACAGTGGCTCAACTCTTAAACTTCCATCATGGCTGCAGCTTCTGAGAGGAGAGCACTCTGTGTAAAGATTTTTTAAAAACATGCAAAACACGACATTTTTTAATAATTCCTTGTATATGAAACATCCAAAAGACCAGAAGGCAAGTCCATTGAGACAGTATTTTCTGGGGCTGTTCTAAAGGGAACAGGGAGTCACTGCTTAATAAGTACAGGGGATTTTTGGACAGTGACAAATATACCTGAAACTAAATAGTGAAATAGGCACAACCATATAAATGAACTAGGTAGCACTGAACTGTACACTTTACAATGGTACATATTACATTATATAAATTTGATATTCATTCAATGGTGCCAGTGAAAAGTTTGAGCTTTATAGTCATGGTATAAATCTGCTCCTCCACTCAGTGACATTATTACTCAGGTACCCAAAGCCATTGCCTGGCCTCTGTTTTTCATCTGTAAAATGGGCACGACCCTGCACCCATTACCTGGGGCTATGGAGAGGGACACTCCTACAATGGAACCCTTTAGCATGGAACATGAAGCACAGAGAGTTGACAAATGCAGACAGTGCTTGTGCTTGGGCAAGGAGTCACTCAGCATGAGCCATAGCCTGGAAGGCAGGACTCCAGAAGGACCTTGGGTCAAGTTTTCCCTCTTAACCCCCAGCTTCATTATATGCACTAAAGAAAGGGCTTAATTATAGTTGATCCAGCTCTAACTTCTGTAACTCTATTCACACAGGAAAGGAACACAGCATAGAGCTTTGGAAGAAGGGCAGCAGCATGGAAGAAAGACTACAGAAATAACTTTTGCATGGAGTAGCAACCAGGTAGGGGGAAGGATGCTGGTTCACAATAGATTTCTCAGGAGCAGGAAGTGAGGAACTATATTCTACAAAGCTAGGGCCCTTAATGACCCAGCAATTTTTTATTCCTCTTCTCTCATTCCATCGTGTGGTTCAGGAAGGAAATCTGGTAAGTTAGGAGTATTCTCCCCAAACCAACTTCCTGGGGTGTGAGGTCAATGTCCTCAGGACCCACTGGGTGGGAAATGGAGAACTACTGAAGGATGGTTGTGAAGAAGAAGAACAATTCAGCACAGGAAATACCTTCTGCAAGGCAAATATGCTTCCCTGTGGACACAGAAGATCACAGGTGTGGCCCAGGTGATATTCTTTGACCTGTCGTATCCTTAAGCCCAGACTCCTATGGCCATTGCACATTCACTACCTTAATGTAGAATTTGGGGTGGACTTGGAGGAGGTTCCCAATCCTTCTGATACTGGGTACAGATCTTTGGGTGGATATTCCATGTTCACTTCTCTAGGAGATACAGTAGTTTGCAGTTCTGTTAGATTTCCAAAGGTTTCAGGGGCCCCATAGGAGATAAGGACCCATTTGTGTGTATGTGTAAGTATAAAAGTCTGTGCACATTTATGACTTAACAGTTTTTGTGTTCTTAATTTCTCATATGTGGAGAATATTATCCATCTCATAGGGCTATTGTGAGCCTTAAGTTACTATTCATAAGAATTCATACTAATACCTGGCTCATATTAAAAAATCTATACTGTAGTAACTGTTTTGTGTTTTTTCTGGGTGGTAGGTGTTTCTGGTAATATATGCCCCTCTCTCTCTCTCTTTCTCTTTCTCACTCTCTCTCTCTCTCTCTGTCACTGTCTCTATCTGTCTGTCTCTGTCTGTCTTTCTCCATCCCTTCCTCCCTCCCTTTTCTCTCCACCTCAAGTTCTCTGTCCTCAGCCTGAGACCAAGAGCTTCAAGCACACACACCCATACACACTCAAATTGCAAAGAAAATTATAAATGAGACTGGAGCACATGAGCTGTGATCTATGGCCCCACAGAGTTCTCAGAGGTGTAAGGAATCAGTATTAGCTTACAAATCTTGCACTTGGTTTAAGAGACTAAAGGTACCTGAAAACTCAGGCAGACACTCAGAGAGCCTCTCCCCATACTTCCCTTCTTCTTCATCTGCAAGCTGATGATCCTGAGAAAGCCATGCCAAGGATAGATCTCTGGGCATCCCATGTGACTTCCAAATTGTTGGAATATTGTACCTCCATGGACGTATCTGGGGCTAGAATTATGTACCCTACAAAACTATCTTTCAAAATTGATGGAGATATAAGATACCTTCATAATAAAGAGAACCTTAGGAACTTCATGAATACCAAACCAACACTCAAAAAATTTTAGACAATATTCTAGGAAAAGAAAATGAGGATCACAATCCCAGGAAGCCCAGCAGAATGAATCCGTTGGGCATGACACATTAAATGCAAAGGGGGAGAATTCAACAAAAAGAAAAAGTCATGACAAGGCTTTTAAAACATTCAACTTCTGGCAGAAGATGCTGAATCACCCCGCTGCAGAATGGCAGGTCTGCCCACACCCTGCCAAGGTCCCCAGTCTCGCAGAACACACGCCGAATCAGCCCGCTGCAGACAGGCAGGTCTGTGCACGCCCTACCGAGGTCCTGAGTCATGCGGAAGACACCGAATCACCCCACTGCAGAAAGGCGGCCACCTGATTCCACATTACCAAGGCGCAGAGGACGCCAGACCACCAGACCAAGGTACTGAGTCCCACTGTTCCTGGCCCAGAGGTAGGGGCTTCTGAGCC
>NW_004624925.1:1288982-1303482 GCF_000247695.1 Heterocephalus glaber
CCTAGCTTGGAAACCTACCTATATGACAACAGCAGGCTCATAAATATTTTACCTGATAAATTATATCAAACAATTAAAGCAGAAAAAAGAAGGAACACTTCTCCCCTCATTTTAGGAGCTCAAAAGTTGAGTTTTTTAATAATACTGAAATGATACCAAAAAGAACATCATTTTAATACATAAAATTTTAATTTGGTTAGAAATTTTATATTTTTAAAGAATTCATGGCCACCTTTAATTCCCAAGAGTCAAACACTTACCCTTGGTCCAAAATTATTTATATTCTTCCAACATGAAAAAATACCCAGAACCATTCCTAAGTCTCAAAAAAATCTCATTTTATAGTAGCATCAACCTTAGGCTTGACTAGAAATTTTAAAGCATTTTTATGAAATTGTAGAAAGTTGATTGTACAATCCAAATGTGAAGAGTTATTAGACACTGTAGGCTGTCTTTGTTCTTCTGCCCTGGACCAACTGAATTTCATCCTACTTACCGCCTTTAACTGTGGCACGTTGGTCAATTGAATTGAGTTGGAACTGCCTAGCTGATTAAGAAAGCAGGGTTCTGGGTGTGTATGTGGGTGACTGACAGGTAGGCCAGCAAACTGAGGGAGGAAGAACTATCCAGCCAATCGGCTTGTAGTGTGGACAAAATAAAAAGGAAAGAAGAAAGAAGGGTCCCTGTTTCAGGAGAGCTACAGTCTTCGCCAATGCCTTTGGAAATCAGTCTCCAGTTTCTTCAGTCTTCTAATGCAGACTCGCACTGGACACTCTACAGCGAGCTTCCAGACCTTGGACTTTTGACTGGTGCTGTGTCTTTAATCTTGGTAACACTCACATTTGGACAAAAGTTCACACAGCCACCTTCCAGACACCACAGCTGCCTAGGAGAGCAGGCCTAGGCTTCCTGAGCCACAAACTAAAGCCTCCAGGCAGTATTCTGAGACGCAGGTCTGCACATCCCAGGCTGGTGAGTTAAGCACCTTGGAGTTGAGCTGGACCTCACCAAAGTGCCCAGCAGCGCCTATATGTGAGCCAAGCTCCAGACTTCCCACCTGAGGTGCCTGGGAGACCCATGCTGGTTGTTTCAGGGGATCACAAAACCGTCACATTCAGTCTTCTATCTGGACCAGTTACCTCTCTCTCTCTCTTGCCTGCTTCATGTGTGTAGTTTGGATATGCTTTGTGTGAGTCCCCCACGGTTTTATATGTTGGGGTTTTGATTCCCTACATGGCTACGTTAAGAGGAGGTGGAGCCTCTGAAAGGTGGGGCCTATGGAAGGTAATTAAATCATGTGGGCAGCACCCTTAGAACAGGTTAATGCTGGTCTTTCAGAAAGAGCTAGTTCTTGAGAAACCAGATCGTTACAAACTAGGGCCACCTCACATGCTTGGACACCCCTTTTTTTTTTGGTACTGGGGATCAA
Source organism: Heterocephalus glaber (assembly GCF_000247695.1). Next base: position 1,290,412 of record NW_004624925.1, read on the forward strand.
ACTCAGGTCCTTGTGCTTGTGGGGCAGGCAGTGGCACCACTGAGCTAAATCCCTGGCCCTGAGCTAATTCCCTGGCCTGCTTGGACCCTTTTGGATGTTGGAGGTTCCCTTTCTCCTCTTCTAACATAAGGTGACACAGCTAAGAAAGCTGTCACCAGAGGCTGAACACCTGGTACTGCCTGGTCTTGAATTGTCAGCCTCTAAATAAAGCTAAATAAATCTCTTTATGGGGGAAGGGGTGAAGGGCACACAGGTAATGGGGAAAAGAATAAAAACCAAGATACACCATGCACAGGTACAAGCATGCAATGATAGATGCAAATGTATTGTATACCTAAAATGTACCAATAAAAGAATTTAAGGGCAAAAAATAAATAGCTTAATAAAGTCCCAGCCTCAATTATTTCTCATAGCAACAGAAAACAGGGTAAGTTGCCAAGAGCCTCCATTTTGCTACTAGGGTGGACCACTTTATTGCCTACTGCTCCTCTTCACTTCAGCCAGTTCCTCATGTTGGTACCACAGTGCAGTGCCTGCTCTCTGCTGTGCATGCCATGCTCTCCATTCACCTGGGCCTCCATCCTCACCTTTACCCAGTACCCATCAAGAATGCCTTCTTCTCCACACTCCTCCTCACTCTCCCAGTCTTTAAGCGTCTAAGTCCTACTTCCTACATCAACCCTTTCTAGGACTTGGAATGATCGTAAAACTCCAATTTCCTCTCCTGTGTTCTCTACCACCCAGGATTCTGTCCCCAGCACCATCCCTGCAACCAAAAACTAAAAATAAAGAGACAATATTATCAATAAATAAATCATTGATCAGAAAAAAAACCACTGTTGATAGGAAAGGGCGAAGAATCCTAGGCTTCCCGGAGTGTGGTCTCCACAGCAGGGAGCAGAGGACGAGGAGCAGAGCATTGCTGTCAGTGCTCCATCTCTCCCACTGCAGTTGATGCTGATGAATTATTAATAGTTAAGTAGATGATTAGTCTGGTCTGGTAGCAGAGCTCTGCAATCCTGGCCACTCTCAGGGCTCAGAAAGGTGAACTGCACAGTCGAGGCCAGCCAAGGCAATGTACCAAGAATCTATTTCAAAATGCAAAAGGGTTGGGGATGTAATTCAGGGCAGAGGCCGAGGGTTCCATCTCCACTACTGCAAATAAACACACAATAAAACTAGATCCTGAAACCTGAGATCATATGTGCAAAGCAGTGGCACAGAGCCTAGTAATTGCTTGATAACCCTTCTACTTTTTTTTGCATTATATGCCTTTATTGTCATCTGAAATTGCTCAAGTATAATAAAAATTTTCATACTGAACATTTACCATGTAATGAAGGAGCCTGATTCTATTCTGTCAATGAATTTCTTATTCATTAGAATTTTTATTACAATTTATTATTAAAAGTTTTAATCCTATGAATGAATTCTATCCATGAAGAAATGAAGATTTCCCCCTATTTTTGTTAGTATTTTATTTTTGAGACAGGGTCTCACTATGTACTTTAGGCTGGTCTTATCCTCACTGTGTAGGCCAAGCTGGCCTCGAATTCATGACAATCCTTCTGCCTCATCATTCTGAGTGCTGGGATTAGAGATATGTGCCACCATTCCTGGCCTTATTAGTATACTTCTGATACATGATAAATGTGTTCCTCATGGGGAACTGGTGCATGACACATCACATCTTGACCCTGTTTACTTCCCCTTCCTCTCCCCTCCCTGATAAGCACTCCTTGCTGCCTTTGTTTACTCCCCTTTCCTCCTGTTTGTCTGTGAAGTGACTCAGGCCAATGTTTGTTCTCTCTGCTGACAGAGGGAAAAACTTTTGGACTGGTGACACAGCCCTTTCTCTCTCTTTTAGGCAGACACACAGGATGGGTCAGAGGAGAGTGAAATCTACACCTGAGGCTCTCACCCTGACAGTTCTGTATGCTCTCCGCCCCCCCGACCATGGACAGTGCCCTACACAGTTCCATCAAAGACAGGACACCTGTGGCAATCTGACCACCATCCACCAGAAGCCAGGATCACATCCTTTACACACTGATCTTCTCCACCCACCCACAGCCAGAAAGGAGACTTTGCTCTTGCAGCCCACCCTGGGCCCTGTCCATTTGTGTCTCACCTGCAGGATGGATTTGACCAGGCCTTTTCTGTTCATCTGCAAAAGGTTCCCCAGGAAGGGTAGAGGTCGTGGGCCTGGTGGGAGGTGGCCATGGGTCTTTGGGTGGCCCCTGAACAGGAGAACCAAGAGGCCCATGAGGAGAGTGAGGAGCAAGAGGACACTGAGTTCCATGTTCCTGTTCTGACTGCTGTCCACCCCTCTGTAGCCTGGAGCTGAACCTTTTATCCTCAGCCTGTGTCCTCGCCCAGTTATGCAACTGCATCCAAGCCCTACCTCCTGTCTCATCTTTATCCAGGAATGTAATCTTAAAAACAGAGTTAGGAGGGGCTGGGGATTTAGCTCAGTGGTTTCACTGCCTGTTGCATAAGCACAAGGACCCGAGTTTGATCCTCGGTACCAAAGAAAAAAAAAGAGAGTTATGAGGCACCCATACTTCCTCTCTGGGCAGCCTAGTAACTGCTTACTCCAAGCCCTTTAGCCTATGCTTAGACACTGGCATGGATGCTGTGAAAGAGATGCCAGGGTGCACAAGTGTGTGTCTGTGTGCTCAGTGCATGTGTTGTCAATATTGTGAGTGTGCTTTTGTCTCTTTAGTTTAGTCTGTCCAGGTCAGCTTGACGCTATGTATGCCTATATATTTTTTATGTATGAGGGCCTATTTTATATGTCAGTGTGAATGTGCTGTTATGTGTGTCTGTGAATCAGTCCAAGGGTGGTCCTGGGTATATTCTTGCATGTGTGGGGCACGTGTGTACTGATTTCCTTTCACATGTGAAGGTGTGTTGGCATTTGAGTAGTGGTGATAGGGAAAAGTTTTAGATAACTTAATAGATCAAATATTAAGGTAGTTGTAGAAGAAAAATATGTAATGTGTTCCTTTAAGATTTCCTTTTCCCATAACTCTTGTTGTTTAAGGCGACTTTAAGGTGACACTTACCTGACTCTTTAACCAGTAACTTCATTAACCTAACAACGTTGCAATGCCTGGGTGAATTTACAATGTATATGTGTGCCTATCTTGTGTTTGTGACTTGTAAATAGGAACTGGAATTGTATTTATATATCAAAGACCACTAGGGATGAGATAATGGCTAAAAAGGGTACAAAAAGGAAATGCTGAACAAAGGGGCATGCAGATACTGACCAGACTGGTTTGTGGTGGTCCTGGCGGCTTGCAAGTAGAACTTTTATTATTTTACCTGAATTCTGTGTCTCTGTGTATTTCTTTCTGAGATTTCTGGAACAGTGGACATTGTAGGAACTTCCACGCCTGCTGGTGAGTCTGCATGTGCTGGCTGCACTTGTGCTGGTATATGTGTGCAACTCCCAGCCAGTCTCTGTAAGGTCTGCAGAAGTCCAGAGTCCACTTCTCCAGTTACCCTCCCACTCCCTTCTCTGATAGCCACAGGTGGGAGTGGTGAGAAAGCAGAGGGGGGGGGATGAGAGATTCAGGGCTGGTGATACCCAGCAGTGGAGGTGGAGTTGATCCTCTTGGTCTCTGATTACTCCCATTAGTGCTAGGTGGTTCACACCAAGTACCTGGCTGTGTGCATAGTGCAGGAATTCTCTCTCTCTCTCTCTCTCTCTGTCTCTCTCTGTCTCTCTCACTCTCTCTGACTCAGTGTCTGTTTCCCCTTTAGATTCTGAAGTCCACTGTGTTTCAGTGTGTTGTGTGCTGTAACAGAATACCAGAGAGTGGGTGATTGATAATGAACTGAAATTCATTCAGCTCATGGTTCTGGAGGTGGAGAAGTCCAAGTGTGTGCAATGGCATCCAGTGAGGGCCTTTGTGCTGCATCATAGCATTGCTGAAAAGCACGGAGAAGGTCTAAGTCAGGGAGATGGGAGAAGGGAGATGTCAGACTCTCTCCCCAATTGTCTCACTCCCATGATGATCATCCATTCAGGAAAGCAGAGCCCTCATTACCTAATCAACTCTTTTATAAAAAAATTTCATCTCTTATGGGATTGTGAACTAATGAAACCACAATGGAAATCATGGAGATTCTTCAAAGAATTAAAACTGGAAATTCTATTAGACCCAGCTGTTACCCTTCTAGGTATCTTCTGTAAAGAGTTAAAGACCTCATATTACAGTGATATGTGCATACCCATGTTTATAGCAGCACATTTCAAAATAGTTAAATCTTGGAAACAGCACATATATCCATCAACAGAGTAATGGAAAAAAATTGTGGCATTAATATGCAATGGAGTACCACTCTGCCATAAAGAAGGATAAACTTGAGTTATTTGTAGGAAAATGGATGCAGTGTGAAACCACAATGCTAAGTAAAATAAATTGAACACACAATCTTAAATATCATATTATTTCTTTTATATGAAAAACCCATAATATAAACAAAGAAAACAAAATAGAACATAGATAATAGGAACTATGAAAGCAGATCTTTTACAAAGATAAAGGGGACAAAGAGAAGGATGGAGGAGAGGGGAAGGGAATGAAAGAATTAAGATGTGTCGTGTTTGTGTACCAATTTCCCACAAAGAATGTAATCATTATGTACTGCAAACATACTAATTAAAAAATAAAAATTGAAAAAAGCCTTGCCTCTTAATATTGTTACAATGTGAATTACATTTGAACATGAGTTTTGGAGGGGACATTCACACCACAACATTTTCCCCTAGCTCCCTAAAAGTCATGTCTTCACATATGAAACATGTTCATTTTTCCCAGTAGCCCAAAAGATTTTTTTTGAGGTGTTGGCAAGTGAACCCAGAGCCTCACACATGGTAGGCAAGTGCTTCATCACTGAGCTACATCCCTGTGCTTTTATATTTTGAGACAATGCCCAGGAAGTCCTTGAACTTTGATCCTCCTGTCTTAGCCTCTTGAGTTGCTGTAAGTACAGGGATGTACCACCATATGGGGCTAACCCAAAACTCAAAAGTCCAAAGCCATTTGACTATCAAAAGTTTCATCATAATCAGATGTAAACTAGACCCAAGACATGATTCATTGTGAGGCAAATTCCTTCCAGCCATGAGCCTGTGAAATCATAACAATTTTATCTACTTCCAAAATACAGTAGTCACCTCTTCCCAAGGTTTCAGTGCTTTATGCTCAGCTGCAGTCCAAAATTATTAAATGTCAAATTTCAGACAAGATTGGGCATATGCAGGGTGGTATGGCAGCAGACTAAATGGGAAATTTCAGAAATAAAAAATTCATAAATGTCAAGCTTGGCAAGGAGGTACATTCCTGTAATCTCTGCACTCTGGGAAGCTGAGGCAGAAGGATTGCAATTTCAAGCTCAGTCTGGGAAAATTAGCAAGACACGGTCCAAAACTGAAAAAAATACAGAGGCTGAGAGTATTGCTCAGTTGAAAAGCCCTGGGTTTAATCTCCCATACAAAAACAATAATAATAAATTTAAAAATTGTTCACCTTCTGAATAGTGTGCTGAAATCCCACATCATCCCACCCAGGACATGAATCACCCCTTTAGCTGCACTGTATGTGCTATCTGCCCCTTAGCAGCCATGTTGGTTATTAGAGTACCTGTTGCACTATGACAGTTGTGTTTGAGTAACACATGTTTTGCTGAATAATGGTCCCAAAGTATAAGAGCATTGATGCTGGCAATTCAGATATGCCAAAGAGAAACAGTCTCAACTTAAGAAAAAAAGGGAAAGGGGATGTGGTGGTGCATTTCTGTAATCCCAGCACTAAGGGAAATTGAGACAAGAGTGTCAGAGATTTGAGCCCTGCCAGGGCAATTAAGTGAGACCCTATCTCACAATTTTAAAAAGGGTTGGGGATGTAGCTCAGTGTAGAGGTTCCCCAGGTTTAATCAGCAAAGAAGTAAGGGGGAGGAAGAGAAAGGAGAGGAGGGCAAAGAGGAGGAAAAAGAAGGAGGAAGAGTAAAGGGAAAAAAATCATATGGTGAAGTTGCTAAGATCTATGGTAAAACTGAATGTTCTATCTATGAAACAGTACAGAAAGAAAAGGAAATTCACGCCAGGTTTGCCATTGGACCTCAAAATGCAAAACATATTCTCCACAGTGTATGATAGGTGCTTAATGAAGATGGGAGAGGCATTAAACTCATAGGTGGAAGGCACCCTGTTGCACCAGAAAGCATAGTGGCAATAAGAGCAGTTCAACAATGGATCCCCTGAAATGAGTGACACCAAACCATTAGCTGCAAGTCAGGGATGTTTACAGAGTCAGGAGTCAGTTTGGACAGAAAAATCTAGAAATGGCAAGATGACAAGACATATTGGTGGAGAAGGATTTGTCAACATGCTTGATGAAGAAGAGGAAGGACATATTGAAGGCTGTCAAGAAGTGTTAACAAATAAGGAATTGGAAAGGTCCAAAGGGGGAGAGGAAGTGGAAGGGATTGTGGAAAGGAAAGAAGGGAATGGAATTAATATGAGAAAATGAAAAAATGGAAACCAAGTCTTTGTAAATAGGGAGTGGTGGAGGGGTGGAAGGGAAGGCAGGGGAATGGGGAAAAAATAAGAACCAAGATATATTATGTAAAGGTACAAGTTTCCAATGGTGAATGTCATTATATTGTATGCCTAAAATGTACCAATAAAATTTAAAAAAAGAAACCATCTGCCAAAGAAGAAGAAGACAAAGAACCTGAAGCAAAGCCAGCAATAGAGACATTACTGAAATTTGCAGAGTGTTGCAAAGTACACAGGTATTGAAGGACAAAATTATGGAATATGATGCTAATGGAACACAGCATTAAAGCCACCTAGCCAGTCACTGAAGGATGACAACATGTGCAGATACACTCTGATGAGTTGAAGAGGAGACAACTTTTTGTTTTTCTGGTACCAGGGATTGAATTCAGGCCCTTGCAGTTGCTAGGCAGGCACAGGGCCACTGAGGTAAATCCCCATCCTTGAGATGAGTTTTGATTACAATGTTTTTCCAAAAGTTCTTTCAAAAAAGAGAGAAAAAAAGAACTTTCAACTATCACAGACCCTCTACTACCAACATTGTCTGCACCTGATGTGTAACCACCAATGTTGGTGACATCCCTACCCAGTCCTAGAGGGCTATATGTGGCACGTGCTTCTTGCCATCCCTAATTTGGCTATACTGTTTTATATCAGGAGTCAGACTGAAGTCCTGCATGACTCAAATGGGCTTGTCAGCTAGCAGAGTTGGGCTAGTATTGCTCCTTCGCTAATTGCTGTCACTTAGGCCTAAGTCCTGGTCTGTGAAGTGGAAGGGCCCTCGTGAATTACTTGCAGGCGAGGTCAATGTGACCCTAATTAAAATCCTTTTCCCTGCATTATCGCTTTTGACTGACCTTGTGGCTTGCTTGCTAATTGTGCCTGTTCCCAGAACTGGTTTCTTTAACTGTAGCAAGATAAGCAGATAAGATGTGCTTACTCCCTATCAGCCCTGCCTTGTGCCATCCTGCCAGGTGTTCAGCAGTAATTCACTAGATGATTTCAAAGCTCCCGGGCTCCTATTTCTTCTCCCCATTGTATTCAATAAATGCTGGATGTGGTCGGGGGTTTTTGTCTTTGTTGCCATAAGTAGCACTGACTAGGTCCCAAGACTCAGCTTCACTATAGGTCTCATTCTGTCTATTCTTTAACCTTTACCCAGTGCTGTGGTGGCTCACAGGAGGCTGGGACCTACTGCAAGGCAGTGATATCCATTCCCCCAACCCTTACACACCAACATCGTCATGGCCCAACAATCTAGGATCACCCAAAACAGACAATCTTCTTTCTGGTGTGTTGTCAGGTCAATAGGAGCCCCACGGTGCATCACAATTTCTATATCATTCATGTCACCTCATCTGATCAGGTAGGGATTGGATCACATCATATCATGACGTGGAGAAGAAGGTAAGCACAGTACCATAAGATATTTTCAGAGAACATACTAATTTAACTTAGTACATTACATTGACATAACTGTTCTATTTATTATAATTTTTATTAATCTCTGGATGTGTCTAACTTATAAGTTAAATGTTATTCTACAGTGATATATATATGTATATGTATATTAGAAAAAATATAGTACATACAGGGTTCAGTACTGTCCAAAGTTTCAGGTTTCCACAAAGAGCCTTGGAATGTACCCCTCATGGACAAGGATGGGATGCTGTAGATAGATTGGTACCTTGGTTCATAAAAGCTTTTGTTTGCAAACTATTTGGTTCTCAAACAGAAGTGTTTGGCAAAATTTTGTTTCTGTCTGCAAACTCTGCATCAGGTAACAAACACAATTATGGCCCTCTTTCCCACACAAACACAAACATGGCCATCTTTTCCAAAATCATAGAACAAATTAAGTTCATGACTGAGGTAACACCGTAGTTCCAATCTCTTAAGACTGTTCCAATGGCCATTAAAAGCCAACATGTGCTTTGGAGAGGACATTTACACCACAGCAAATGGGCCCACTTTTATTGTGGTCCCATGTAGTCTGTCTCTACACTCACTGTGAGCCCACAGCTATAGAGCTCATGGGAGGAGCAGTATAGATCTGGCACATAAGAGAATGGCACTTCCCATGTCCATCTGTAGTGGCCTGGCCTGGATTTCAACCATTTTATTTATTTATTTTTTGGTATTAGGGATTGAATCCAGAGCCTTCCCACCTAGTTACATCCTCAGCCCTTTTTTATCTTTTATTTTGCTACAGGGTCTTGTTAGGTCACAAAGTTGCCCAGGCTGGGCTTCAATTTGCAATCTTCCTCCCTCAGTATCCTAAAGTGCTGAGATTACCAGTGTGTCCCACCATACCAGTTTTGATCTCTCTCTTACTTTTTGAACTCTCTCTTTTTAAAGACACCTCCCTCTCTTTAAAGGGAATGAGGTGAGCCTCATTATTGCCATGTTAAGCAAACTCTTGGTTAACCCAGGACTCTGACCTGGACAGGTGAGTCATATTCCACTGATCCAAGAGGATGGGACAGAGAAACACAATCTTTTAGAGGTGGAACCTGCACTTTTCTGACCTTGGAGTGGCGACATCACAGACCTTCCTGATCTCAGGACCTGGCTCCTGATCTGCTGGGTCATCTGACACTGAGAATGGGTCTTCATTCCAGCCTGAGACTTCCTGGTGGACAGGCATGAAGTACTTTGCACAGAATCCTCACACTTTGAAGGAGGTGTTATCATCCTCCCCCATTTTCTAGATGGAGAGAGTGAAGCCCAGAGAAGTTGAGAGTCTCACTCAAGGTCACACAGTGGGCTAGAGATATATTTGTCTGATATGCTAACTAATTGCCACATGTGGCTATTAAGCACTTGTGGTGTGACCAATTGAATTTTTTGGGGTTTTTTGGTGTGTGTGTTTTGTTTTGTTCTGTTCTGTTTTGAGACAGGGTCTTGCTATGTAGTTCAGGCTGGCCTTGAACTCATGGTGATCCTCTTCCCTCAGTCTTCTAAGTGCTAGGATTCTAGATATGCACACCATGCCCAGCTAAATCAAATTTTAACTTTAATTTTATCTTTAAAAGTTGATATTCAATTCAGCTATTGGAAAACTTTTATGTAGGTTTGGAAACATTTTAGATATGTGAATTATCTTTTTCAGTGGTAAATTTCATAAAAATCTAGGTCCAAATCAAAGATTTCTGAAGAAACTTTAGGGTCCCTATGGTAAATATGCTATAATTGCAAAAGTTCGCAGTAAATTTCAAAGACATGATATTTAAGAGAAAAGGGCAAAAGAAAAAAAGGGACAAGAAATAAAAAGAATGGAAGGAAAAAAATGAAACACGGCTTTTGTAAATAAAGTGGGGAGGGGCTCAAAGGGAGGGGAGGGAAATAGGAACAAAAGAATATGCAAGGTATGAGTGAGGAGCACGAACTAGCCGGAAAATGAAGTAAGGTTTCAGTTTGCCGCTGAGGAAGGGGGAGTGGGCCGCAGGGGGTGGCCCACTCGGGTTTGGGTGGTAGAGTGCCTACCCGGCCAGGGAAGGCAGCCGCCTGGAGACTAGAGCGTCTCCTTCCCTAATTTCGCTTCCCCTTACCTTGGGCAGGCCTATCTTACTTGTCCACTCCCCTCCCACCCCCGCCCCACAGCCCTTTGACTAAGGTGAAGCTGATCAAGGAGCTGAATGAGCGAGAGATCCAGCTTGGGGTGGCCGAGAAGGTATCCTGGCATTCAGAGTACAAGGACAGCGCCTGGATCTTTCTGGGAGGGCTTCCTTATGAACTGACTGAAGGGGACTTCATCTGTGTCTTCTTACACACCTTGTTTTGCCTGAGTCTAAACTAGAACAGACTGGAACTCCCAGGAAGGTATGGGGAGGTTGTTAATATTAATCTTGTGCGAGACAAGAAGACCAGGAAATCCAAAGGATTCTGTTTCCTCTGCTATGAAGACCAGAGGAGCACAATTCTGGCTGTTGACAATTTTAATGGAATTAAGATCAAAAGGAGAACTATCCGTGTGGATCATGTGTCTAACTATCGGGCTCCTAAGGAGTCAGATGAAATGGATGATGTGACCAGACAGCTCCAGGAGAAGGGCTGTGGGGCTAACACCCTCCCTCCGAGTTCATCTGAAGGCTCTGAAGATGACAGACCTACAAAAAGTCACAGAAAAGATAAAAAAGAAAAAAAGAAAAAAAAGAAAGACAAAGAGAAGACTGACCAGGAGGTACAGGCAGAGCAGCCATCTTCTTCTTCACCTCCCAGAAGCAAGATGATAAAGGAAAAGGATGACCCTGGTCCGAAGAAGCATAGCAGCAAGAAATCGGAGAGGGTTCAGAAGCCCGAGTCCAGAGAGGGGAGGAAACACTACCCAGGCTCCCCTGAGGTCAGGTCCTCATGCCGTGGTGGAGGAGAGGACCCAGAGAAGGATCCAAAGAAGGAGAAACTCAAGTATGAGCACAAGCCCTCAAACAGGAAGGGAGAGAAGACAAGAACAAGGATCCAGACAGAGGGCGCAGCTCAGATACACATTCTAGCCGGCGTAGCGGGCATTCTGAAGGGCGGAGTCATAGAAGTAGAAGTAGGAGCCGAGATAAATCCTATAGGCATAAAAAGGCCCGTCGCTCCCAGGAGTGGGGATCCTTTAATCCTAGTGACCTCAGGCGTCACTGAAATCTCCTCTGTCTGCCCAGTTGATTTAAAAATAAACTGTGTTTTAAAAATGTAATGAAATTTGTGCCAGAGATTCAGCTCAGTGGCACCGAGCCTGCCTTGCAAGCACAAGGTCCTGAGTTCGATCCCCAGTACTGAAAAAAAAAAGTAACAAAATTCAATTCTGCTGTTAATATTTCTGTATATAAAATCTCTGGGAATGAATTCTTTTAATCTCTTGCAAGATTCATTGAGAGGGCTATAGTTTCAACAGCCAGGTATCCTGGATTTTTTAGCATGAGCCCTGGGAATATACCGGTAACTTTAGTGTATGTGTCCTAAATTTTGGTTCATAAATACGGCCCTTGAACCCATAGACCCCAATTTGAGATGAAATTGCAGGAAAGGGAAAAATCCAGGTAACTCTACAATTCTAGTCTTTGTGTTAAGTGTTTAGAACCGAACACTGTAGGACTTTTCTAGTTGTCAAAGAGTCACAAGATTCAGACCATTTCATGTGGATACAATAAGATCTTAAGAACAGCCAGTTCCCAGCCCTCTGGAAAACAGTTTTTAAATTTTTTTTTTCATTTTTTGCTTGATGCTTTGTTTTTGTTTTTTTGCACTGTGCCAACCATCTTATTCTATCTATGCAGATGAGAAAATGGCATTCAAGGAGAGAGCAAATTCAAGTCCATGTATGTTGGTGGATGCCTGTAGTAGTAAATACTCAGGAGGTTGAGGCAGGAGGATTGCAAGTGCAAGACCAGCTAGTTTGGACAATTTAGTAAGACCTTGGAATGATAGATAGACAGATAGATAGAGAAATAGTGGCTAGGGAGACCCAGATGTTTGAGTACAGAGGCAGGGGGATTAAACTCAACAGGTAACCTGGGCAGGGCTTAGTGGTGCATTCTTGTAATTCCAGTACCCTAGGCAGCTGAGGGAGGATTGCAATTTTGAACCCCACCTGGGCAACTTAGCGATTTGGTGAGACCCTAGGTCAAGAAATAAATGGAGGGGGGACTAAAGACTTAGCTCAGTGTGAAGACCCTGGGTTTATTATCCAGTACTGAAAAAAAAGTTTAGGGCACTCAAACCTTGCCCATTCCAAAGAAAGAAGTTGAAATCGTCTGCCTGATGATGGTGTCTGCTAAATGGCCCAGTGGTCTGAACTTGTGATCCTCTGCCTCAACTTCCTGAGAAACCAAGATTATAGGTGTGAATCACCACATTTTGAAAAGAGTTTTCTTTTTCTTTCCCTTTTTGCTGTGGCACTGAGGATCGAACCCACAGCATTGTAGAGGCACGTGCTCTACCACTGAGCTACACCTTCTTCCACCCCTTGGTTAGAATTTGTGAAATAGAAAGAAAAGAAGCAAAGGAGAAGGGGAAGTGGGAAGGGTGGAGAAGGGAAAGAAGGGAGTTGAATTAATATGAGAAAATGAAAAAAATGGAAACAAAGTCTTTGTAAATAGGGAGGGGTGTATGGGTTGAAGGGAGGGCAGAAGAATGGGGAAAATAAGAACCAAGATAGATTAGCTAAAGGTACAAATTTCCAGTAATGAATGTCATTGTATTGTATACCTAAAAAGTACCAAAAAAATTAATTTAAAAAACATTTGTTTCTCCATGCATCCTTCTGGTCCAGAAGCAGTGCAGACAAATCACCAGCAGGTGGCGATATGTCCCAGCTCCATCGGGAACTCAGTCTCAGACAACCCTAAAAGCTTGAAAACGGCTCTGCCTCTGCCTCACTGAGCTCTTTTCCTATCTTTTTGCTGAGACATTTACTAGTCTAGCATCATTTGATTCATTTCTAAAATGGAGACAACTTCCGAGTTGTCAGGACGATTCAGAGACAACAATGTAAATTGGCTAGTGTAGAT
>NW_004624925.1:1478691-1489342 GCF_000247695.1 Heterocephalus glaber
TCTCTCTCTCTCTCTCTCTCTCTCTCTCTCTCTCTCGATACTGGGGAACCAACTCAAGACCTTGCACTTGCAAGGCAGACACAGTGAAACTGAGCTAAATCCCCGGCCCACCTTCCCTCTCTTTTACTCCCACTAGTCTCTAGGACTGTTTTGCTCCACTTCTGGCCACACAGAACAAAATGATCCCACTGGCATGGATGACGAAAAGAGGGGAGCTCCATGCTGAGCTCCGCCTTCCCACTGGGGCTAGCTGTGCCCTCTAGCCTAGCTCCTCTTGGGCTTACTTCGCCACACACAGTGTTCACCAGGGGGCGCCCTCAGGCTCAGGGCCACTGATCTGGGCTCTAGCATTGCAGGTAGCAGGTGTGATGGACAAGGAGGAGGATGGCCCAGGGAGCACCTGTAAATGCTGAGGAGGAGGCTGGTGGAGGAAATCAGAGATGCAGAATCATCCCCTCCTCCTTCCCTGCTTCCAGGGCAAACCCTGCACTGACCAGGAGGAGCTGTGTGACCTTGGGCAGGTGACTTGAGCTCTAGATTCCCTCATGGGCAAGTATGATTGATGTATTAGCACCTGCTCCACAGGATTACAGAGATCGTCTGATGCATGCCTGCAATGCCTTTAGGCAAATCCTGACACACAGTCCACAGGCCAGCTAAAGTTCTGGCTGCTTGTTAAGTGTCTGGCATGGCCTTGACATTGATGCTGTCATTATCTCCACCTCATTGTGGTTTTTCATAGAAATCAGTTACACAAGTTGTAGGTGATTATGGGTGAGTAACACATTTCAAAGACTGCATTAAAGTTCCCTTTCTCCCTCCAACCCCTCCCTCACAGGTGGCTGGCCAGTTCAGCCTCCGCCCTCAGTCCTCATGGGCAACTCCTATGATTACTCATGCTCTCTTTCAGCTGCCTCAACCAGCCTGGGCTGGTTCTGTTCTTTTCCATCTTTCTAGAAGGCAAGACCCATCTTTAAAGAGCAGGCAAAAGGTTACTGGACCCTGTGTGTTGCTTTGTGGGAACTGACTAGCCCATTTACACACCCATGTCTCCAGTGCTAAAGTAAACTCCATTCTTTATTTAAAAACACCCTGGCTTTCAGAATCAGGAGGGGCTGGAGGAGATCAGAGGGAGAGGATGGAGAAGGTGAAGTGGGGAAGGCTGGGGAGATGCCTCACCTCAGCTCCTGACCTGCAGAGCTGAGCCAACTCTGTGTTCAGCTCTGTGTCCCCAGGGTCACTGGGTTTGCATTGGGGAGTCCTGAGCTAAATCCCTGGCCCTCCCTGTGAACATTCTGATAGCCAGGCATTTGCCACACATTCTTTTGAAGATTAAGACAAAACAAAAAAACTCCTAGGGAGCTGGGTGTGGTAGTGCACACCTGAAACCCCAGCACTGAGAGGCTGAAGCAGGAGAATTCAAGTCCATTCTGGGAAATGTAATGACTTAGAGAGATCTCCTTTCAAAATTAAAATAATTAGGGCCAGGACAGTAGCTCAGCTTGAAGGTCTGGGGTTCAGTCCCCAGTACCAGGGCTGGGTTGGGTGGGGGAATTAGGGGGGAGGAGGGAGGGGTGGGGTAGAGGACCTAGGGGAATGGAGGTCTTTCCTGAGTTGAATGAGTTTCTTATTCTCTTGAGAAATTCCTTTATAAGAGAAACAGAGTGCTGGGTCAGGGATGTAGCTCAGTGGCATTGTGCCTGCCTTGCAAGAGCAAGGTCCTGAGTTTGATTTCCGGTTCCAAAAAAAAGACAGGCACGGTGCAGAGACGACCTTGAGGAAGCCCCAGTCAGGTGCCCTCACAGCTTGCATCCTCTGCCAGGGCTTGAGTGAGCAGGGCTGGACAATCCCACGGCACTGGGGGACATCCCAGGACAGTGAAGTTCAGCAATCTGCATTCTGTCCCCAGGCACAAGCTGACTGCTGACCCAGGCCTTGGAACCCAGCTTGACCTTGGACCTACCCTGAACCCTAAATGCAGCCACAGAAGGAGGCAGAGAGCTCCGCAAAGACCCAGGGCAGATAATGTGTGGTGTAAAGGCGGGGTCTGGATGGTCAGTCTGGCAGGTGCGCCATCTCACTATTGTCACGAAAAAGCCACTGCAGGTTGCAGTGGGGAGGAGGTTGAGGCCTGGGAGCACACAGGTGCTGGGCCTTCCCTTTCAGAGGGGCAGGATTCTCTGGTGTTTTGGCTCCCATGGGCTGCTGTAAAAAACTGCTACAGATTGAGAGGCAGAAATCCACACAGGTTTATTCTCTTACAGCTCTGGAGGCCAGGAGTCTGCAAGGAATTGTAAGAAGCTAAAATCAAGCTGTCAGCAGGGCTGGGTCCTTCTGGAGGGTCCAGGGGAAAATCTAGAGGCTGCTGGGTTCTCTGGCTCCTAGCTCTGGCCTGCGCCATGCTGGTCTCATGTCACGGCTCCTTCTCTCACTTGCCCTTCTGGGGCCCTGTTACAAAGACCCTTGTGACGCTAGGCTGTGGTGCATGCGAGCAATCCCAGATACTTCGGAGGCCGAGGCAGGAGGATCCCTTACTGAGGCTAGCTTGGACTATTTAGGAAGATCTGGTCTAAACAAAACCAACCCAAACCAAAACAAACATCCAAAAATTAAGCCAAAACAACAACCCACCCCCCAACATACAAAAGGCCTTGGAGGATGTCACTGGTAGTATGTGGTAGAACCCTTGCCTAGCATGTGTAAGGCCTGGCTTTGGATTCCTAGCACCGCAACAAAACAAAACAACCTCCCCCCAAAACAAACAAACAAACAAATACCCCCCCCAACAAAATAAAAAACTCACCACTACACACCGCTCAAGGCTCTTAACTTGATCATTTCTGCAAAGTCTTCATCACATCAGGGAAGCCATCACAGGTTCTGAGCATTAAGAAGTGGGCAGCACACACAGGAAACTCAGGGACCCCTGTCTCCTACAGGTTCCTCCAGGATGATCCTGGGATGTTTCGGGTGAGAGTTCCCCCCAGCATGCTTTCTCCTCCCCTCTCTGCAGTGGCTCAGTTTAGTATTGCTTTTTCTCATTGACTCAGAATCGCACATTTACATGATCATGACTGTGGACGGAGTCCCCAGCCAGGCTGTGCATCGACCTATAACCACATTTCCCTTCCCCTAAACGAATGTTTTCCTGAAGTTGACAACTGCCTTGCCACTCATTTGCTCACTTTTCCAAGCACTTGTTAGTATTTCATCCCTAGATTCTGACATTGCCATAAAACTCAATGACCAAGCTGAGCATGGTGGCACTTGGCTGTAATCCCAGCACTGGGGAGGCTGAGGCAGCAGGATCACTGTGAATTTGAGGCCAGCCTGACCTACAGAGTGAGTTCAAGACCCTGTCTCTACAAAACAAAACAAAACAAACAAAAACCTCTTTGACCAGCCTTGTTGGAATCATCATGATACTCAGAATCACCATGATACTCAGGGGCCTCTTTGAAGGATGCCAAGAACCAGCCCCTTGTTTTGAAAACTGATAAATAAAAGAAGAATCAAGCATGTCTTTTGCCTTTTCTTTTTCTTTATTTTTTCCATTATATATGTATTTTTTACAGTTAAGTTATTTTTTTCCATGTTGGGGATTGAACCTAGGGCCTTGTGCATGCCAGACAGGTGGTCTACCACTGAGTTATATACCAGCACCCCTGAATTAAAATCTTTAAATCTTCACAGAAACAAAAATTATACATATTAATGGGATACCACGTGCTATTTTAGTACATGTATACATTGTAAAATGTTTAAGTCAGGCTAAGCATATTGATCTGGCCCCAGATTTTATCTTTTTAAAAAGTTTTTGAGCTAAGGTCTTGCTATGCAGTCCAGGCTGGCCTTGAACTCACTCTCTAGTTCAAGTAGACCTCAGACTGGAAGCAATCCTGCCTCAGCCTCCTAAGTGCTGGTGTCACAGGTGTGTACTACCATGTCTGGCTCTTTTTCTTTATGGTGAAAATATTCAAATCTCTTGTTTTTCCTATACAAACTGAACATCAGGTCCCTTGTTCCTTAATCTTAAGATCTTAGGTCTTAATGATATTAACATAATTGTCTAATTTATCTTCTCTGTGTCATATATACCTGTTTTTTCTTAAAAAAAACAAAACTGGGTCTTTCTATGTCGCTGAGGCCAGTATCCTACTTGTGAGCTCAAGCAACCCTCCCTGCCTCAGTTCCTCCATTACCTGGGACTACAGGCCTGTGTCACCACACCTAGAATATTTTTTATCTATTTTATACCCAAGTCAGGTCATTTATTTATTTAATTTTTAAATTCTTTTGGCAGTATTGGGGACCAAACCTAAGGCCCTCACACTGAACTACATCCCTAGCCTATTTTCTTTCATTTTAAAATACCAGAGTCTTCCTAAGTCAATAATTTTCCAGGCTGGGCTTGCTCTTGCAATCCTCTTGCCTTAGCCAGCAAGACTGCTATGATTGCAGGTGTGTGCCACAATGCTCAGCTGTTACCATATTTATACCGTATATTTGAATCATCTACGAACTTTTTTTCCCATCACTGGGCAACCAATCCAGGCCTTTCCACTGAGCTAAGTCTCTAGCTCCTTCCTCCTCCTCCTCCTGCTCCTCCTCTTCTCCTCCCTGCCCCGTCCCCTCTCCCGTCCCCCCCCCCTTCTTCTGTTACTGGGGATCTAACTTGTGCTTGCCATTCAGGCACTGTGGTGCTGAGCTACATCCCTGGTCCCTCCTCTTCTTTTTATTATTATTATTTTGAGACAAGGTATTGCTAAATAGTTACATTGTCCAGGCTATGACTGAACCTGTGATCTGTCTGCTTCATCCTCCCTAGTGTTGGGATTACAGGCATGTTTCACCATGCCTGGTTAATGCTAGGTTTAGTTTTTGTTTTTATTTTGAGACAGGGTCTTGCTAAATTGCCCAGGCTGGTTTTAAGTACTAAAATATATACCATTGTTGTTGTTGTTGTTGTTGTTGTTGTTTTTGGTACTGCTGAGAATTATATCCAGGACCTCCCCCATGTTTGGCAAGTGCTCTACCACTGAGCGACAACCCAGCCCTATTTATTTATTTACTTATTTATTCATTTAGTGGTGGGCATTAAACCCAGGGCCTTCACACTGAGCTATGTATCTGGCCCCTTTTTATTTTTTGTTTTAATTTTGAAACAGGGTTTGGCTAAATTGCTAAATTGCCCAGGCTAGGCTTGAACTTGCAGTCCTCCTGCCTCAGCCTCCTAAGTAGCTGGGATGAGGTGTGTGCTTATCTTGGATACGCTGCACTCAGTCCTGCATACTCATACACTCAGGTGACAGATTTCAGCCCTCTCAATCTCACCAGGTGACTCTGGGAGAGACGAGCATTTGGTTATTATTCCCCTGTGCATGCTATGTCCGAGCCTCCGTGAATGCGTGGGTGTGTCTGTGTAAAGCTTTAAAGGGCAGCTGAAGGTCTGAAATGGCTGGAGTCTGTAGCCTGAAGTTCTGCAACCTTCTCCACCCCAGCACTCTCCCACTTGTCTGCCCTTCTCTCGAGTTCTCCTTTAAGGATGAGGCCCTCCAGGTCACCAGGTGGCGGTGTGAACCCACAAATGCCTACAGCTCTGTTTGAGGCGCTAAGGTGAGGGCAGGAATGGGAGAAGACAGAAAAGCGTTGAGCGGGAGGAGGGAGGCATAGATAAGAATAATATGACCCCTTTTAGGTCTCAAAAATGCTGAGGGAAGTCCACTAGGAGAGCCGGTTTACAAATAAGGAAACTGAGGTTCAGACGCAACTGGTCCGGGCAAAGCCCTGAGGTGCTGTGCTCAGCTCAGGGTCACTGTGTGCGGGAGGGCGGGGGTGTCCGGGTCCAGCTCGGCTGTTTGAGCTGGGGTGTAGCTGGGTAGTAGAGCAAATGATGAGCATGTGAGAAGCCCTAAGTTCAACCCCCAACACCAAGGGGGTAAAAATCTGTGTGAAAATAAGGATACTGATAACAACAGTGGCAACAATAGCTAATATTTATGGAGGGCGTTGTTCAGGCCACGCCTTGTGTTAAGTCCTTTCCCTACTTTATCTTGTTTAGTTTTCATGATACTCTGAGAAGCTGGCAGCGTTTCATTTCCATTTTAAATGAAATAGGTAAAAGGATAGTTTATTGTGAGACAGCAAAATTTCATCGTGCCCTTTGTCAGGCTGGAATAAGAGGCAGGGATAAAGCCCATTGCAAAGTTAATAGGAAGTAATATTTCTCCCGGGAACAGCCCTCAGCTGTAAAGTGTCACAGCCTGATTCTTTGAAAGACCATTACTATTGTTATTATTTTAATTTGCAGTGCCTTGTGCAAGCCAGGCAAGTGGTCTACCACTGAGCCTCCCCGCCAACCCTGACCACGGCTGTTTTTTTGTTTTTTGAGACAGGGTCTCGCTATGTAGCGTAGGCTGGCCTTGAACTCACTATGTAGCTCTGGCTAGCCTTCCTCCTCAGCCTCCTGCGTGCTGGGATTACAGGCATGCACCACCATGCTTGCCTTTTTAATTTTTTTTTTTTTTTTTGAGAAACAGACTCTTGCTAAATCACTGAGTTGCCCAGGCTGGGTTCATTCTATCCTCCTGCCTCAGCCTCCCAGAGTCCTGGGATTCCAGGTGTGTGTCACAGTGCCCGGACCCACATACTTACTATTTTTTGAGGGACATTTAAAATCTATTCTCTTAGCAATTTTCCAGTATATAATACATTATTAACATGAGTCTAGATGGACAAATCAAGTACTCTCCAGAACATTATGAAATCTCTGTATATTCTTGCTTGTGGATAAACACAGAGACATAAATGTAGCAAAATGTTAACTGTTGAGTCTAGCTGAGGGCACACAGGTGATGATTGCAATGTTCCTTCATTTTTTTTGTTAAGTTTATAAATTTACATGGTAAAAAATTAACAGAATATATATTACTATTAACTACTTACCTGTATTGGTTGTTATTGGGGCTTTTAGTGTGCCACTTGGCAATGTGCCAACCCTCTTATTTTATCTGTGTTTTGCAGATGAGCAAATAGCATTCACAGAGAGCAAATTCAAGGCCAGGTATGGTGGTGGATGGCTGTAGTAGTAAATATTTGGAGGCTGAGGCAGGGGGATTGCAAATGCAGGGACAGCTAGTTTGGATGATTTAGTAAGACCTTGGAAAGATAGACAGATAGGTAGATAGATAGAGAGATAAAAATAGGTTAGGGAGACTCAGCTGTTTCAGTACAGAGGTAAGGGCCATTACACTGAAGAGGTAACCTGGGCAGGGCATAGTGGTGTATAATTCCATTACCCCAGGAGGCTGAGGCAGGAGGATTGCAAGTTTGAGCCCTACCCGGGCAATTTAGTGATTTGGTGAGACCCTAGCTCAAAGAAAAAAAATGGAGATTTAGCTCAGTGTGAAGACCCTGGGTTTGTTATCCAGTACTAAAAAAAAAGTTTAGGGTGCTCAAACCTTGCCCATTCCAAAGAAAGCACTTGAAACATTTGGCCCGATAGAGTTTCTGCATGTACTCAGCAGTACCAGATTATTTATGTTAACAGTGTGGTTCATGGGGAATGCCCAGGGTTGGGACACTGTGCAAGCGTGTCCTCTGTGGCTGGAGAAGAGGAGTTAAGGTCCGGCCTTTGGTGCTCCATGCCTATGTAGCTGATGCCAGGGACAACCTGCACACCTTGGACACAAAGGCTGTGAGCTTCTCAGGCTGCGATTTTTTTGGTGGCCCACACAGCTGCCAGAAGAAGGAAGCATGTCTGCATGGCTTCTCTGTAAAAGGATGAGGGGAAACTGGCACCAAGCCTCCCCTGGACTCCATAGTAAGTGCCTTTTTCCTTTGCTGATTCTTTTTTCTTTCTCTTTTTTCTGGCAGTAATGGAGATTGAACCCAGGGAATGCCAAGCCACAACTCCAGCCCTTCTTATATTTTTATTTTGAGATGGTGTTTTGCTAAATGGCCCAAGTTGGCCTGAACTTGTGATCCTCTGTCTCAACTTCCTGAGAAGCTGAGATTATAGGTGTGAATTACCACATCTGGAAAAGAGTTTTCTTCTTCTTTCCCTTTTTGCTGTGGCACTGAGGATTGAACCCACAGCACTGTAGAGGCAAGTGCTCTACCACTGAGCTACACCTTCTTCCAGCCTTTGGTTAGAATTTGTATCTCCCTGCGTCCTTCTGGTCCAGAAGCAGTGCAGACAAATCACCAGCAGGTGGCGATATGTCCCAACTCCATCGGGAACTCAGTCTCAGACAACCTAAAAGCTTGAAAACGGCTCTGCTTCTGCCTCACTGAGATCTTTTACTATATTTTTTTGCTGAGACATTTACTAGTCTAGCATCATTTGATTCATTTCTAAAATGGAGACAACTTCCGAGTTGTCAGGACGATTCAGAGACAACAATGTAAATTGGCTAGTGTAGATTTTGGTGCATACCCTTGTGGACCCCTTTCTGTGGGGCTGCATTTTCTTCACTGTCCTTCTCTTATCTGTCCAGGTGATTGTGAAATTCGGGAGCGATGACAGAGAAACCTCTTGAAAACGTCAGACCAAAGGTGAGCGCTTTCTCACTCTTGTAGTCTTAGTCCAAGCTTCCCCTCACGCCATTAGAGGGCACCATCCTGGGAGACAGAGTTTTTTGTACTGGGGATTGAACCCAGGCTTTCTTGTTGAGCTACATCCCAGCCCTTAATTTTCATTTTAATTTTTAATTTTTTTAATTTTTGGTAACAGGGATCGAACCCTGGACCTTGAGCTTGCAAGGCAGGCGGCAGCACCACTGAGCTAAATCCCCGGCCCTTCATTTAAAAAAAATTTTATTTTGAGACAGGGTCTTGAGCTGATTCAGAGTTTGGAACACTCCAGGCATGTGCCACTGTGCCAAGCCCAGTATTAATATAATGAACAAAGGTCATAATAATAAGAGTGCTCTCATTCTAGTGCCTACTGTGAGCCAGCGCTGCTGAGGTGTTCCTCAGGCATCGAATAACTTGGCTCCTGTTCCACAAGGAAATGGAGGCTCAGAGAGGCTAAGCCACTTGTGCAAGTCACCTGCAGCAAGAGCCTGCTGTCATCAGAGTCCACCTTGAGACAGCCGAAGGATCCCCTCTCCTCCCCGACACTTGAAGGAGTCATGGCCCAGAGAAGAAGGATCTGGTGCATGGGCCCCACACTCTGGGTGACACCATGAGGAGGAGGGAGGGGTCTGGGCTCAGAGCCCTGTGTCTGTAGACATTCTTTTGTGAGTCACTTTCACGCCCTTCCAGAGTGAACACCCTGGACATGAGCCCTAAGCTCCTCAGGGGATCTCCTGAAACTAACACCTGCCTGGTCCATGCACCGGGCAGCCAGAACCAGAGCCTCCAGCTGGTCAGCCCAATACCACAGGGCTTTTCTGTGGCTTTTTTTGTCTGAGATAGGGCCTCACTAAGTTACCCAGGCTTCACTCAAACATGTGTTTCTCCTGCCTCAGCCTCCCAGAGTGTTGGGATTACAGGCATGTACCACCATGCCCAGCTTTCTCTGTGCCTTCTGAAGAGGAGAACTAGCCAGGCATGGTGGTGCACACCTGTAATCCTAGCAGTGAAGAGGCTGAGGCAGGAGGATCGCCTCATGTTCCAGGCCAGTCTGGGCTACACAGTGAGTTTGAGGCCAACCTGAACTACACAGTGACACCTGCCTCAACAAAACAAAACAAAACAAAACAAAAATAAAGAGGAGAATTGTGTTTAAATTGGCTTACCAGTGTGGTCCTCCTGAAGACCCCCTCCCTTCCCTCTGCCCCAGTTTCTCACCTATAAAATGAGAGTGGCGTGTAGGGAAGCCATACAGAGGGGACTGGATCTGAGGTAACTGCTCTACATTTGGATTCTGGACCTGCCGATGAGGAGCTGTGTGAACTTGGGCAAATATCTTCACCTAGGGTTGTCTCTTGTTTGTCTTTGCTTTGTGGAGGAGGTCTCTGAGGTCTATTCAACCCTAGGAAGTTAGAGGGCAGGGATGGGGAGCAGGGTCTCCGAGTAAGGATGCTGCCCAGGGAAGGCAGCCTCTGGGCCAGGCGTGCTGAGACACCCACTTCTTGGCATAGCAGGTGGCCCTGCAAGTTGAGGAGGACCAGCCATGGGAAGGAGGCAAGAGGCCAGAAGGCTGCAGGCTGCTGGAGGCTCCCAGGGTTGTTTTGAAACTCATTGAGCATATGAGATACTACACCCGGCAGATAAGAGAATTATAAGAACCATAAGAATTGATTGGGGGAACAACCTATGTTGGGGGTCACAGAAGTGTTCTGTGTTGTAAAATGTAAAGTAGAAAAAACACCATTTGTTTCTTTCTGTGTCTCATATAATCTTCCTGAAAGGCTTTGTTTTTTCAATTTTTTTTTGGTTTTTTTGTTTTCAATTTAGATGCAACAGAAATGAAAGAGCTAGGTCTAGTGCAATCCCAGCACTCAAGAGGCTGAAGCAGAAGGATCATGAGCTCTAGCCCATCCTAGGCAACTTGGGGACTTAGTGAGATTCTGTCTCAAAATTAAAAATTTAAAAAGGGGCTGGGAATGTGGCTCAGTGTGAATGCCTAGGTACAATATCTAATACTGAGTGTGGATGTAGCTCAGTGATAGAGCACTTGCCCTGGGTTCAATCCTTAGTACTG
>NW_004624926.1:15208-34025 GCF_000247695.1 Heterocephalus glaber
AGAGAAGCCGCGGGCTCCGTCGCATTCATAACAGAGAGAAGCAAACTTCAGGCTCCCCTCTGGAGACTACATGCTCACTGCTCCGCCCAGATACCCAGGCACATGGGGAGACTCACATCTGGGGCCTTAAATGCCTTCTCAAGTAGTCTCAATCAGACACTCCTAGAGCAGGCTGTGCACATGAGCAAAAAACTGGTGTTTATATAAAAATTTGGAGAAGTAGAATATTTCTTTGGGTGAGAATTACAATAGAATATATATGGAGTCTGTTTGTGATGGTGGTGAGTTTTGTTGCCTGTTGCCCAGCAGGGGTCAGAACGGAAGCCAAGGTGGGACATTGCTGCTTTCCGGGATGTGTCCCTGGTTAAGGCTGACAGCATGCAGCAGTTCCTGTGGCCGAGCTGCCTCTCTTCAGGTCCCTAATTTTCCTCTCCTCAGGGGATTTCAGTTGGGAAGGTCATCCTCACCCGGCTTGCGCTCTGCGTCGCTCTGACCCTGTCGGTGTTTGGGTGCCATGCTGGCTGCTGCGGAGACCTTGGTGAGTGTCTCTGGTCTGGAGCGCTTGGAAGAAACTCTTTCCCACTTTCGTATTCCCCTATTTTTGTTGACTTAAGAACAGAGAGTATACAGCACTCTAAGCCCGGTTTCCCGTTATAAACTGCATGAGGGCCACACATTCACTTTTGTCCCTGGGAGAATGCTCCAGTGGACACCAGATGAGGAGCTCCAGGGGCTGCAAGTTAGAATTAGAGAGAGCAAAAAGGAGGCCCCAGAAAGATCTCAGGGCCCTGAGCAACTGCAAGGCCCTGGGCTCATCCGCTGGGTTGCTCTCCTCCACAGGTGGTCACTGACTTGCCCTCCAATGAGCTTGAAGTCTCCACACGCGCTCTGCACGCTGACTGTGGTGATGTGGCCTTCGTGCCCACTTGACTTACCTGGTGTAACAACAAGTGTCCTCTTCCTGTTGGTTTCCCATTGGTGATTCTGTGTATCAGTGTCCAGTGACCAAGAGGAGTCTGTGTTCTCAGGAGGGCAGTGCCATTGATGGGATGATTCTGACTTTGCTGCGATCTTCCACCTTCCACCCCAACACGATTACCCTTGAACGTGGCAATGGAGCATGCAGTGTAGCTGCACAGAACTGGCTACATCTCATAGCCTTTCAACACAAATAGAGACACATCAAGAAGCCTTTGTATGTTTTAATTCTCTGATCTGCCCTTGAAGAGCATGTGTTAAGGCTAATCAGACATGATTTCCTGGAAAGCTCCTGCTGCTTTTACTTAAAGCACTTCAGGCATGCCAGGTGAAGTTTGTTGTAACTCTGCATGGTGCACTGATCAGTACAGTCAGGCAATTAACATCTCCATCAGCCCGCATAGTTGCCTTTGTTCCATTCGAAGACCACTGGAAAACCCCTTCCGGCAAATTCTTAACTGTAACTCTCATGCTGCCATTAGGTCTCTGGACCATTCATCCTGTAACACAGTACCTTCTACTTCTCTACTACATCTCCCCTACGTCTCCCCTGCACCTCCCGTGGCCTTAGCAACCCCTGCCATCTTCTGCAGAGTGCTGTGGTTACGGGCGTGCGCCACCCTACATGAGCAAACATTTTTCTAACAGTTGTAGCCCTTCACTTACATATTTATTTAAAATCTTAAACATAACGTCTCCAGAAGGTATGCTAATACCCACACTGCTCCCTCCCCCACAATCACATACGTTCCTCAAACTGTGGTGTTGGTTTCCTGTACCGAAACCTAATGTTTGACTTTTATCCCCAAATGGTGATTGTGAAAATAGGACTTGTGCTTGTAGAAGATTTATGTCCATCTTACACATCCAACAGAACAGAATACACAGTACGTCAATGAATATTTTTCCTCCAAAATTTTTCCCTCAGAAGCAACAAGCTGGATTTCCAAGATCATAGATTCTCTTCCAGACCCATTCCACAGTGAATAATGAACTTTTTCAGTCACCACTGTTGCAAAACACACTCAAGCAACAGCTAAGGCTAAGGATGGAGAATCTGCCTTCATATCAAGGACTTTGGAATCCTTATTCTGCACCATCCCCTGGTTCTTTTGCGCCCATCATCGTACCGAAGACTGTAGTTGGCCTGTACCTGTGGACACATCTTCCAGGAATGCATGGAGTTGTCAATAGCCTGGCATATGTCTGAAAATTTCTGTGGGATCCTGTACTAAATGCCTACAGCGTGATACAAGCCTCTCGCAGCTTTGAATGATACAAACAGCCCACTGTGGCCCGCGTGGCACCGGTCCTGCACCATGGGTCTAGAGGCTGAGCTGGCCCTGCATGAAGCCATCTCCTGGGCTCACAGGCCCGTCGTGGGCATTCAGAGGCTGCTTTTCCTACTCACCCTCACCTCTGTGGGGAAGCTTGTCAGTTTCCTTGGATAACCATCCCGAAAGCTGGCAAAGCACATTCTCTGGTTTCTGTCTCTGTGTTCTTCTGCAGGGAAAATTCTCTTCTTGGTGTCTGATACCTTCTCAATTCTGATACATCTTTTCCATTTGTGTGAAATGACTTTTAGTAGTTAAAATACTGACTCCTCAATTCTTCCCCTTTCTCTTACAGTCACTTCCAAATGTTACAGCACGTGAACTAAGTAACTCACTTTGGAAATTCTGCCCATTGACTTGAAGCCCACGTGCTGACGTCAAAACCAGCCCTGCCTGGGCTGGGGATTGAGCTCGGTGGTTCCGGCGCCTGCCTCTCAAGTGTAAGGTCCCAAGTTTGATCCCTGGTACCAAAAAAAACCCCAGGCCTGAGTAACTTCCGCTTCTCCTCCAGGCCTGTGCAAACACAGTTCCTCAGCCACTCTGATCCTGACCTCACACATCCGCCTTGGCTACTGCAGGAGCGCTCGTTCGTGAGTTGGCAGCCTCTTGCTCCCCCTTTCTGACAGTGATCAGAACTCTGTCACAATGAGCGCACTGTGCCATTCATTCCCTCTTTCTCTTCTCCGTCTCACTTAGACACAGATCTGAGGACGACGAGGCCCGTGCGTAACTGGCTCATCAGTGATCCTCAAGAACCAGCAAAGACCTGCTGCTCAGGGCCACAAGGTTCATATTTGCTAAATACATGCTCACGAGCAGCACCCAGTCCATGCCAGGTGGGCAACTGGCACAGAGAGAAAAAGACAGCTATTGAGAAAAGAGGGACTATGTTGAAGGGAAAACACCTGAAAGTAGAGAGCAACAACAAAAATCAAAGTCAGCATAAATAGACTTGAAAATAATTGTATAGAATCCAAGAATTGCTGCCAGACAACGAAACAAGTACCCCCTGGCCTGTTACATGGATCCTGCTAGTGGTTCGCAGCTCCTGCTGAACTAGAAGAAATGGCTAGCGCCTGCCATTACCCTCCTGCCACAGCCAAGCTGGCACACGTGCGAAGAGGCGGCATTTCAGTCCATAGGGGTTCTCTTAAATGGCCCGCGTGCCTATGGAGCTGCTGCAGGAGGAGAGCCGTTCCAGGCAGGAGAGCCTGAACTAGAAGACCCGCCAGAGACTCACCGACCTCCGGACGCCAGAGAAGAAACGAGTTCACTCGGTTTTCATTGCAGAATCCTTGGGTCACCTTGGGCTTGGAGACAGGAGAGGGACATGAGGGGCACGAGGTTGCTCAATGAGTTGAGCCGTGAGAGGTACACGGTCAGCTCTCCCAGCGGGGGCAGGACGTGTGGTGCGAGCGTCCACCTCAGGAAGGTTGCCGCATCCACATCCGGACAAGGAGGCCAAGGTACGCTTTGTGCACCCCGAGTGTGGCATATGCAGCGAAGACCTCCAGCCCTGTGGTTTCCCTTCGCCAGGTGAGCCCCAGGTGAGCCCCAGGTGACAGCCTGCAGACAGAGCATGCCACGGCTCTCCGAGCGTCCATCCGGGGTAACGGTCTCATGGTGTTGTTCCTCCCGCAGGCTCTGGTTTCATTTTATTACTCTCTGGGCTTCCAAGCAAATAAACAAATAAACAAACAAATAAAGACAGCCTTCTCTCTTTTTGAAACTGTTATTTTCACTAGTACACGTCCTGTGTGAAGGTGCTACGTGGCCATCACGCATCTTACTTCTTTTTATGCCCCCTTCCCTCACCCTCCCTCCATCTCTGGCCTCCTTCCCTTTTACAAAAGATCTGTCTCCCTATGTCCTGGCCCTCTTGGCCAGGTCTGGACACTGCTGGCCCAGCCAGGCCTGAGCCCCGGGCGTCCACGCCTCCTCCCAGCCAGTCAGCCAAGTGTCCGGGCGGCAGGTCCCTCCCAGCCTGGGTGCTACTTTTCTGGGCCTCGGTCCTCAGGACAGGAGTGAGGGCCAAGGGGGTCAGGATGCGGTGGAAGTGCGGCCTCCTCACCCGACTGTGCTCCCAGCCCTGACCTGTGGGATTCACAGCCACGCTGGGGCTGGGCGAGGAGCCGCACCTGGCCGTGTTGACATACGGGAACAGGTTCAGCAGGGGAAGCAGCTCCCGGGACTCGAACTTTAGGTTTTTAATCTTGTTTTGGACAGTTCAAAGATCTGCACATTTAATTGGGCTTGAGCTTATTTCTGTCCTTGTTTCTTGCTTATTTCGTGGTAACGAATGCTCCTTTCTCCCTGCGGCCCTCTCTGGCCCTTCCAGCAGCACCTAATGCTCTTCACAGGCTGAGATTCACCCCAAGCTCACTGTACCCCCAGCAGGATGGGGAGCAAGTGCTGAGCCAGAGACGCCATACCGCAACCGAGCAGTGCATTTCTTCTCCACTACGCTGAAAGTAACTGAGGTGAAATTTCATGCACACATAAAAAGTTTCCAATTCCCAGGAGCTATGCACAGCCATCTCCCTCCACGCCCACTTTTGGGCACCAAGCCTGTCTTCCCCAACTGAGAAGCAGAGCGCTGAGTCTCAGACTGGTGCAGGGCCAGTGTATGGGGCTCTAGGTAGTCCTGCAGGGGAAGCTGCAGCTGCCTTGGGAGATTTATTTTTATTGAGGGCAGAAGCCCAGGATGCCTGTTTCCCTTGCTGAAAATGAAATTTGCCCCCTGCATCCGTTTCTGCTGCAGCCCCGGAGCCCAGGCAGGGAGGCTGCTAGCCTGGCGGGCCTTGACAAGGTCCCTCTTCGGAGCAGTCTCCTGCCTCCCTCCCTCATCCTGGAGCTCGGGGTCTGCGTGGGCTAGGAGGGGGCGCAGAAGCCCCCTGCCAGGCCCTCTCGTGAACACTTCCCGCCGAAACCTCTCCGGTTACGCCCCCGACGCACACAAAGACTGACACAACTTCCTTCAGCGCCCAGTGTCTCCCACTCTGTCCGCGGGACAGGGGTGATGGAACAACGTGGAACAGAATGCCGTGGGACAGGAGCGGGCACAGGCAGCACGCTCCGAACAGTGCCCGACACCCTGTGATTCCCTCGGAGCCCGAGGCTCCCTCCTCCTCTCCCTTCCTTCTCTCCGCCTCCCTATCTTAGTGCCAAAGCTACTCCAGCCTCCCAGACCCTGGAACCTGCATTTTCTGAGCCCAACCCTCCCCTTCCCGCTGCTTCCCACAGCCATGTGCAGGCGTGGGCCACGCCACCACTCCCACGCACAAAATCATAGTGCGTGGTGGGAACTGTTTCATCCAAATTCAATCTCTTACATGACGCTAAATGCCACGACTTCTTTATGACAGTCGCATGTGCACATGTGTACACAAACACACACACACAGAAGAGCAACACACACACCTGTGCAAGGGGACACCACACAAGGCCAAGAGGCTCCGGGCCTCTCTGCCACCATCTTGGTCGGTGCGCTTTTTCCAGCCGTCCAGCAGAGGGCAGCAAAGCGTCCTGGGGAAGAACCCTTGCTGAGTCCGCCTCCTTGGACCGCGGCGAAAGCTGTGGGCCGCACTGCCCTGCACAGAGCAGGCCAGAGGCAGGAGGCTTCTGTCCAGCGTCACCCGAGGCCCAGGCAATCGATGACAGAGTCATGCGAATGCCAGGACAGGGCCTGTGACGCGCAATGGCTTAGGTTGGAACTGAAACCAGCTTTTTCCTGGGTGTTTAATTAGCCATATTGTTTAGAATTGTCCTCACGGGGATCGTTAGACGGGCGGCTCTTCTCATAACCTCCCTCCTGCCTGCTCCCGGGGGCCACTCCCACCCTCCCGTCCTGCTCTGCCAGGGACATGACAGTGGCTCCCAGTTTACAAAATGAAACCCCGTGTGCCCAGGCGAAGGTTACTAAAGAAATAAGCAGTCGTGGCTTTCTCCACCCACCTGTACATGAGGGCCAAGGATGAAGACAGCGTGGACGGGGGAGGGCTGAGCTCAGCGCATTGCGTAGAAGCAGAATGTCATTTGAGAACTTCCCTGGAGAATTTCCTGAGAAGAAAACTGCCGAAGTTGTGCGGGGTTTTCTTCCCCCTTCCACTACAGGAGAGGAAAAGAGGAACTTCCCGTATCTCAGGCTGGCTAAGGGAGGCCGCAGAGGGACCCTTGGGAAGCGCGAGGTAACCTTTTACACTTCCGGGGAAATGGCGACCTCTAACACGCTCTGGGGAAAGAAGGAGGCTCGAGGAGGGGTTTCCTCAGCGTGCCTAACCAGGCCTCTCAAATGAGGGCCTCAGCAGGCTGCCAGCAAGGTGGCAGAGCTCGAGCTCACCTGGCTGGACTGGGGAAGGTCCAGGGTCCACACTTATACTGCGGTGGGCAGAGTTCAGTTCCGCGCAGTTGCGGGACAATGTATTCCATTTTCCTTCTGGGTATCGCCCAGGGATCTCTGCCGGCTGTGGGCTGGAGGTTTCAGTTCCTGCAGGCCAGTCACAGGCCCTCCCACGGAGTGCCCGCCCTAACCTGACTGTTTGCCTCCTCCATTCCAGCAAGGTAGGGTCTGCACTCTGCTGCGTATAATCGCATATGTCCTGTTACTTTTGCATGTATTTAAAGCAAGTCACGGTTCTTGCCTGTGTTCAAGGGGAAATAGTCACAAAAGGGCCCAAACACCCAGAGATGGGGACCATAAGATTCCCCCTGACGTCTGTCTGCCACAGCTTTGCAAAATGGTCTGTGCTTCTGCCTGTCGGCCAGGTAGATGAGATGTCCTGGCTGATGGGCCCGAGAGCTGGTTCTGAAAGGACCAGGGACAGCAAGGGCACCTTGCAGAACAGGAGGCTGGAGGTCTCCGACAGAGACCCAGGGCAGGACACTGAGGAGCCTGCCAAAGGCTTGGTGCTTAGACTGACCCTGAGGAGTCACCATATGGAACCACACACACCTTCAACACCTTCAGTAGCCTAGAAACAATGGCATCAACCAGAAACCAACCAATAACAGATGCTAAAGTCTTCAGTGGGTGGGGGGGAAGGAACTTTCTACTGTTGGTAGGAATGTAAACCAGTAAAATCACTGTGGAAATCGGTGTGGAGATTCCTCAGAAAACTGAAACTAGAAATCCCACTTAACCCAGCTATTCCCCTTCTAGATATCAAGCGCATTCACCTGATTATATAAAAGAAGCTGCAGCTCACCCCTATAAGTTGGTTGCATCCTTATTTTAATTCACATTAGTACAAATATCATCATCCTTGCAACTGGAATGCACAGAGTTAAAAAGTAAACTGAAGCACTACACCGTTTTAAGGGATTCGTTTGATCCAAACCAGAAGTGGCTTGGAAAACCCACTGAGGAGTGCGGGTGGGCAGGGCTCTTTATTTAGGACCGGCGCTTAGGTAAAGAGGGGAAGCATCCCATTCCAGCCATCCTTGGCTCATCCCACTGGAAAGTCTCTAGCTGTGTAAGTCTTTGGCTACTTCCAGGGGTTGGGCTCGGGTTCCGTTTGGTAGTGGTACCGCAGCCCCCAGCCCCAGTCAGGGGATCCATTTCAAGACCACCAGCGGCACCTCACACGGCAGGTGACACCGCACCCCGTACACTCTGCTTTCTCCTCCCTATACATACCTATGGCGATGTTTAATCTATAAATTAGATGCAGGAAAAGATTGAGAACAAACCCTGATAACAAAACAGAGCCAGCAGAGCCGTGCGCTGTAGTAAAGCTGCGTGGGCGTCGTCACTCCCCCCGCCCCCCAGCACGGGGCGGGAGGTGTGCGTGGCGTGGAGACACGGGCATGATCTGTGGCTCTGCAGAACACAGGTTCGTCACCCGGCCGGGACACCAGCCGAACCTTATGACTCATTTACTCCTGTAATTATCCAGTAACATTTCCGGGCCGCCGGCACGGGGAGGCATCTGGCGCCACAGAAAGCAAAACTACAGACGGGGGTTGAGGGGGGTCTAGGCATTCACCAAACAGCCCAAGTCAAGTTCTGCTCCTGTTTCCAAATCAAGCCAGGCTTAAGTCACTCAGGAAGCCCCGCTGATTTCATTCGCTGAGGGCTTCTGGAGCCTGGTCTGCATTTGAGCTGCTTGTATCAGCAACTTCAGCTTTCTGTACCCTGACGGTCTTCCCACACCTTCCACAATACTCCTATCCCCTTCCACCCATCCTCCTCCTCATTCCTCTTCGGCCTCCTCCAGCCATTCTACAAGTGATGTAACTTTATTTTAATGTGTTTGGCATGTTCTTTTGAGATTTGTTTCTTGAGAGCCTTTTGCAGCCCACTAATTAATTTCTACTTCCAACAATTCTATGACCCATTTCTCCTTCAGAATTTCTGTATCACGCCAGGCGCAGTAGTTTCACACCTGTAATCCCAGCCGCTCAGGAGGCTGAGGCAGGAGGAATGGAAGTTTGATCCCAGCCTGGGAAACTTAGCAAGACCTTGTATCAATTTCAAAAATAAAAAGCATTGGGGATGTAGCTCAGTGTCAAAGCCCTGGGCTCAGTGACACATCCACACGCACACGCACACACACGCAGAGCTGAAGATGGAGAGGTATTCAAAAGAAGCAACAGGTAAGCAGCGAGCTTCATGGGTCCTTTCATTTACCAAGAGCCTGAGAAACGGCTGTTGGCGGACTCTCCCAAGGGCCATCCAAGCGCCTTCTACTTGATAAGCTTTGTAGTAAACCTGCGGTGGCGAGGGTGGGGAAATTGGGCACCCCGGGCCGTACCCTGAAGCAGGCACCCTGCAGCTGGGAGCACTAGGACCTCGGAGGTGTCCCGGTCAGTGCACGGGAGGGGGAGTCAGAGCACACGGGCAAAGCTCGGGCGTAGAAAACCTCGGAATTCTCCCGAGTTCAAATTTAACATTACCATTAACAATGTCTACTTTTCACCAACTCCTTACACACTTACTCTTGCTTTTAAATTCTTACTCTTAAATTCTTGCAAGAGCCGTTTGGTAGCATTATTCTTACTTCTCTCCCATTTAATAGGTAAGAAACGTCGGGCGAGAGGAATCAAATGACTCCCCCGTGTCCACAGCGGAAGAGAGCACGGGGATCCTGACTGGGGCCACAACTTTTTGTCTATTTCATGTTCTTTTTGCAGACCTCAAGATGTCGAAGGAGGAAGAGAGGCGTTTTCACGGCTCAACTGTCTGCAGTTCCAGCCAAAGCCACAGGGAGGCGCAGGCGGGCCGAGCTGTCCAGGAAGGAGCAGCGCAGCAGGTTCAGGCTGGAGCGGCGGCCAGGTGCGGGTTCCCGAGCGCTCCGGCCGGGCGCGCGGTCCGGAGGTCCCCGGGAGCCTCCTCCAGCATCATGCGACTGCAGCTCAAACTCCAGGGAGCTTCCCCGGGCTCCCTCCCAAAGGGCACCCTCAGCCCCAGGGGAGGAGAGGACGCAGGCACCAGCCAACAG
This sequence comes from Heterocephalus glaber, assembly GCF_000247695.1. Next base: position 24,960 of record NW_004624926.1, read on the forward strand.
GGACACAGCCTGCAGAGGGGTCTGCAGACGGAAGCTACCCTTCTGGGGGTGAGTCCTGCTTGGCTCGGACGGCGGCGGAAGTGCGCGGGGCAGGTTTCGGGATACAGACCCACTGGGCATGGGCCAGAGGAGCTGTGCCTTCGGATCCCAGACTCATCTGCACACGAAACTGGGCTTCCGGGAAAACCGTCACCTCCTCCAGGCTTGCTGTGAACTAGTTAAACCCGCGAGGCCGGTCCCACCGGGGCGCTGCAGTTAGCCACCGAGTCCCTCCTGGTTGTCTTAGTGCTGCAGAGATTTGGGATTAAACCACTTGACTTTACTCGTTACAGGTCTTCTGAATTTGAGCTTATGTTTCATTTTGAGATGAGGCGATCTAGAATAATCTCACTGTGCTTTTTCCTTCTCCCCGTCCACGCGAGTAACATAAGACACCCAAGGGCCCTGCGCCCTGGCCCCTCGCCTGCATGGCTTTATTCCCAGGAGGTTCTGACTCCTTTTCAGACCAACTCCTGCTCCCTCCCAACTCTGCCTCCTGGAATTCAGGGCAGTCAACAGCAGGAAGCCTCCTTCTAGCCTCGGGCTTTTCCTGGATGACCCAGTCCCTGTCGGAGGTCCCGCTCCCGCGGGCACTGCCCCTGCAGCCCACCCGCACCGGGGCACGGAAGCGAGGCTGCGTTCCCTCTGCGCCTAATGATATTTTCAGAGCCACCTTTTGTTTCTTCCTGGCATCGCTAGAAGCTCCCATTTCAGAAGCTAATGCTGGCTCCTAGGTAACTAAACTCCTCTAGGTGGCGTGCCTGTCAGCCTCACTCTTCGAGCCCTTGCTCCCTTGGCGAGCTTCAGTTCTGAGCCAGGGCTGGTGCAGCTGCACAGGGTGGGGGGCGCCTTCCACCAGTCCCGGGACCAGGTGCCCAAGTCTCCCATCCGCCCATCTGTCTGTCCTCAGAGAAGGCACTCCCTGGGGCCACTCCTGCTCACCCTGTGCTCCAGACCCAGGTCTCATCTCCCGGGAACCCTTGGGACTCTGCGTCCCCTCTCCCTTTAGCCTTCGGGACATGGGCAGCGTCCCTGTTCCCCAGAGCCCTCCTCTCCCAGGCCACTTCCTCCCCCACCCCCAGCTTGGGTCTGAAAGCCCCTCTTGTGCATCCCTCACCAGCCCAGCCTCCTCTCCCATGCCTGCATCTGGGCAGCTGAGCTTTGCTGAACACACACACACACACACACATACACACACATATACACATGTATACACACGCACACTCACCTCTTTAGATAGCTTCAAACAGACTGTTCCTGCTGCCTCAACAGTGTGCTGTTTCTTCACTGATTTACACCACTGTCACCCCAGAAAACCACCTCCTACTGTCTTTTCCCCAAGCCTCTAAGGATCCTCCCTTGCTCTCTTCTCCACTGATAACCTCGGGGTTCCTAAACCACCGGGAACCTGGAGGCAATCAGACCGAGTGTGCAAAGCTGCACCCGCCTCCGTGACCCGTGTCTGTGCTCGGATATTTACTCCTTGCTCCTTTACTGCAAGTACAGAGCCTGGCCTGCTTAGTGACCCACCGTGGACAGTCGTTCCAATAACGCTCCCCAGTCTCTCTGCGAACTTATCATCAACCCCTGAGCCTGGGACCTGATTGCAATTTCTCCCGTCAAGAAACATATGCATTTTCCGTGTCCTGTATCTGCCAGCTAATGCCCCATTTTGTCTTCTTAGCAACACTCCTCTGAAGAGTAGGAAATCGGAGTCTGATTTCCCTTGAATGATATTCTGTCTTGCGTCACACCCCAGGGCAGTTGTTCTCTTTGTTCCACGTTAAAAACTAATTTCCTTGGGCTGGGGATTTAGCTCAATGGTTCTGGTGCCTGCCTTGCAAGCACAAGGTCCTGCATTTGATCCCCGGTACCAAAAAAAAACAAAAAAAAAACTAATTTCCAGGCCTCCACTGTTAACTTTCTTGAACTGGTACAAGTATTTTATTCACTTGACCACTCTCTCCTACTCAAGATATTTTATTCATTTGACTTCTTGTACTTTGCTGGTTTTCCTCCTTGGCTCTTCCTTGCATGCCTCCTTCACGCTCTGTACGTATTTCTCTGTTCCTGAACGTGGAGTACACAGAGATCAGCCTTTGGTTAGATTCCCTTTCTATTTCTGCTCCAATGGCCTTTCCTTAACATGGCTCTAGGCATCATCTTCGCTTACAACTTGGAAAAAATCATCTCTAATCTTTGCATAGATCTCTCCTCCAGACTCAAGACGCGGAGCCTCAACATCCTGAGCGTCTCTCCCTTAATCTGTCCCGGACTGGATCCCTGATCTCCCCGGAACCCCCTCCTCATGCAATATTCCCCAGCTCAGGCCAGGGTCAGCTCTGCCATTTCAGGTGCTCAGGCCACACTTCCAGCAGCAACCTTCATTCCTCTCTTGGAAACCACAAATCCTGGAGGTCTCATCTCCACAGTAGGTCTAGAACCCGACTCCTTCTCGTGTTTCTACGTCAACTTCCCTTCCGAGTCAGTTTCGTCTCGCTGTGAATCACCACAGCGCTCTCTTTACAGATGGCCCAGCCCTGCCAGTCCGATCTGAATCCATCAGGTGTAGAACGGTGTCACACCCTCTAATCTTTTTGCACAAAGCTATCCAATGGGCTCCCTTTTAGCCCAGAAAGAAAAGGGAAGTTGGCAAAAAGAAGCAGCCTTCAAAGGCCTACATGGTTTGCACCATTCCCCTAGTATTTCCTGGGCCTCTCTGCTCCTAGCCTCATTCCACTTTCCATGGAACCTAACTTTAAAAGACACAGCACTATAAGCCCTCCAATGGTCGTGCCTGGCACACCCGGGTATTTAATAAATACCAAGTGTAGAAATGGTTGATGTGGCTTCACTTCTCCTCTGTTTGTTGCATCTGTCAGTTGCAGCATGCACTGAACAGGGAGTGTAGGCATGGACTCTAGTTCAGACTGACAGGGCTAAAATCCCAGCCTTCCACCTGGCATTCCCGCAGCCCAGATAAATTAACTCCCTGCATTGTGCTTTCTTCCTCGGTAAAAAGGATGTGATGAACAGTGCCTAGAATGTAGAAGTTGCCCAACAAATGTAAACTGTGATACCACTGATGCTATGAAAACAGCTACTGTTCTTAGATGATGAACGAAAGAGGATGAAGGACAGCTGTAGATACCTGGAACTTAGCCCTCATGAACACTCCCTGCTCCAATCGGTTCTCTGTATTCACCAAACTTGACCATTGCCCAGACAACTTTCTCCATCTACTTTTCATAGAAACAAACAAAAATGATTTTGTCAAATATTTTTTCAAAATTAAAATGTGCTTATGCGTGATCCCTGATTTGCTCATTTGATGTCTTCAGCAAGGAAAGAGGTGGGTTCTGTACCGCTTGCTCATTGAGCAAGCATGCCTGCCCCCCGCCCCCCCGCCAGCCCATGGGCCACACGCAGCCCTGGACGCCTGGTAACGAGGCCCCAGAAGACCGCAGACTCTGAACATGGTTATTATGCAAGAAGTTGTGTCACCCGTACACACTCACTGCCCAACACAACCCCTTTGCACTCCACACCCAAAAGGCCTGGCTGACGGTTGCCGCTGGTTCTCTGCGATCCCCTCTTTTTAAATGTGCAAAACTGTGGCGTCTTTGTACTCTTTATTGTGCACAGGCTGCGCTTGCTCCAGAAGCCTGGCTTGCCCAGGGGCACTAACACCGCCCACCCCTCATCAGCTGCAGCTCATCCAGATCCTGTGCAGCCTGCTGCTCTCCAGTCTGGGGTTCACCGTGGTTTCTGCTCCCTCCTTCTCCCTGCCCAGCCAGGCAGTTTCCACCTCTGTGAAGTCCGGGTTCCCATTTGTAGGAGGCCGGTGCATGAGTGGAAGGGCTCTGGGGGTGGCTCTGTCCAGCCTCTGCTCTTCAGGAGGTCAGCAGGGGGCTGACTGCCTCCTGAGTGAGGTCCCAGGAGGGCTCTGGCTGGGCCTGGAGTCGATGCCCAGGGTGCGTCAGTCCGGCCTTTCTTACTGGCTGTCCAGCATCTCTGGAATCGGAAGTTTCTCCCACCCCTCCTTGGGACTTGCAGGCCCCTGGACTCCCTCATTTTAGGATAAGCCACTTCTCGGGGAGCCAATGAAAAGACCGTTTTCAAACAATAAAGTGAGATGGAGACCACCAGGGGAGGCCTGAGGCCTGGGACATGCAGATTAGCATCAGTGAGGCTTGCTGTGTGTGCAGGGGACCCTGCACACTGGAAAGTCTCCTTTCGTTGCCTGCCATCTACCAGCTCATGCCGAGGGCCGGGTCTTTTCCGCAGAGAAGCTCTGCAAGTCTCACACCTCCCACAAGGAGCAGATCTTCCCACAGCCTGCTGTACGCAGGAGGAAAAGGCACGCACGCAGCCAGATGCATTGCACCAAGGCTCTACGAGCAGACCCTGCATGAATGTAACCACAACCCGGCAAGAAGGCCCTGCTCCTGCCCCAAGCAGTTTGTCCTTGACTTCTCCACGGAGCCCGTGGTTGGGCTCCACTTGTCCTCAGGGCAGCTAGTGTCTGCTGATGCTGCACCTTCTGTCTGTGACCACCGACACCCAAGCCATGAACATTAACCAACACTTTGCATCCCAGAACACTGTCTCTCCTAGCTGGACCCTCAGTACCACTGGGACCAACAGCTGACTTCCAGCGTGTTACGGGGAAGATGTCACCTCTGACCCTCTCCTCCGGGTTTGCTCAGCCCCAGTCTTCCTCAGGTCGCCTATGCCTGCACAATTTCCTGTACTCGGCCCATGAGACGCTTCCCTCTGTGCTTCTCGGGTTGTTCCAGGCTTTCTGTTCCTCCAGGTCACCAGTCTGCCTCAGCTGCTCCAAGGCCTCCCTCACAGCCAGGGACGCCCATGAATAAATCTAAACCTTCTGAGCATCTGTCTGCTCCTCAAAGTCACCATAGGCATCCTGAGGGTGGATATGGGGCCTCCCGTCAACATGGCCCTACGCCCCAGCAGTGATGGCTCCCTCATTTTTCACTGTTGCTTTTGATTGAGTGATTCCAACTGGCATGGTGGCCGTATTTTCACAAGACGACTGACCTGACCATTCTCCCCTTTCTGAACAGTTCACCATATCTGGGTCCTTCTCAGTTATCTCTGGGAAAAAACCAGCCAAGCCCTTGGTAAGTATGAGGACCATCAAACCATAGCTGGCTGGAGTGGAAAGAAGCTCAGGGTTAATTCTTCTGGTTCAAAATCTCCACCGCTCATTCTAGGGAAAGGAAGCCCCAATAGAGTAGGGAGCCCAAGTTCTTCTGGTGGACCCGTTAGCAGAGTCAAAAGTAGAGTCTCAATTTTCCCTTCTGAATGCAGGGCGCTTGGGAAGCTCCTTCTGAGAGGGGCGTGTTCACTTTCCACGATTTATAAATGAGAAAACTGAAGCACAGCATGGAAGGAACGCAGAAGGGTCAGTGGCAGAGCCGGGAGGGTGCCCAGTTTCCGGATTCTGAGTCCGAACTCTGAGCCCACCCATGCTGTGCACTTTCTGAACTCCCGCCCCCTGCTCCATGTCAATCATCAGAGCACACACCGGGCACGTGCCCCGCCACGTGCGCTCACCCCTGGCTAGCCAGTCCTGAGTCTTCTTCCGTCAGGATGTGGCTGTCCCATAAGTCACCTTCGTGGGATGCGCAAGGGGAAGTTTCCATGGAGAGGCGCGAGGGGCTCGGGCGCTTCCTCCTACCGCGTCTCTGAGGGGTGTGAGGGAAGTGGCTGCTGCCACGTCAATGCCACCCTTGAATGTGTGGGGAGAGGACAGAGCTCTGCCCCTTGCCTGGCTGCCGAGGGGAACTAAAGCTTTGTGCTTGTCCTGTCAGCAAGCCCTGCTCGCTGGCTGAAGGGCCATGCTAGGTCCACGTTACGCTCCGTGGGCCCGATCACCCAGACAGGCATCCAGCTTCTCCCCTTTGCTCTCACCTTTCTCTATAGTTGCTTCTTTATGTACAATAAAGCCACAGATTGGGTTTCTCAAGGGGACCAAAGGCCGTATTCTAGGGTCCTCTGGGAAAATGTAAGGAGGCTGAGACCCCGGGAATGAGGGAGACAGGGACCGTGGCCTGCACAGCACCGATTCTGGGGCTGGGGCAGCGGAGCACAGGGGCCCGACCTTCTCCCCCTAAGGGGAGCTGTCCACGCAGCCTGTCACTCACCAAGCACTTGCTAATGGTAGCGAGTGGGAAGCACCATACCGGGGAGGGACACAAAGACAACTCGCACTGTCTGCCCTCCAGGAGTACACAGAACAGAAGGGGAACCAGACCCCAGGAAAGAGTCACAGTGAAAGGGACAGGGCCATAAAAGCACCGCGACCAACTCTGTGATGAGAGCTGTCTTACTTTTCTCCTTGCTGAGAAAAATGCTCGACACCCACAGGTTACAGGAGAAAAGGTTTATTTGGCTCGCAGTTTGCAGAGGTTTCATCCATAATCAGTGGCTCCGAGGCAGGGTGGAAAACCAGTTCATGGCAAGCAGAAGACAGCAAAAGCAACAAGCAAGGAGCAAAGGACCTGCAAGCCTCTTTCTGCCCCTTATGTTGTATCCAGGCTACCAGGTTAGGGCAGTGCCAAACAAATCAGGGGACTGAGTTAGTGATCACACCCGTAACCCAGCACCACACCATGAAGCAGTCACATACTCTGGATTCAGCCACCTCTGAAAAAGCCCCAACCAAGACTGCTTGAGGCTTTGGGGGACATCTGGACACAGCCATCAGGAGTCTAAAGCGGGATTTCTCTTCCCGGCCAGGAGCAGCCTGACCTCAAATGCAGTGAGTTCTGCTGTGCTGGGCCGGGCATCTTCCTCCTCACGTGCAGCCTGGCGGCCTTGGGGCCTGCCACTCCGTCTGGTAGTTCAGAATGGGATGGGCGTATCTCTCTTCATTGCCTTATTCAGAGTACTGCTACTCAATCTATGAACTGGAGGATTGTGTCCTGCCTGACTTCAGTCCAACAGTAAACAGTTTGGGGCTAAGTATCCTGTCCCTCCCTCTGCAGAGAAGGGTGGAAGGGGAAGCAGAGGCGAGGGCCAGGCAGATCCCACTGTTCCGCCGTCTCTGCTGATGGAGGCTTCAGCTGGCCTTGTCCGGGTCTGGCGCAGGCTGCCAGTTTGGGTCTGAACCTCCCTGTCCCCACCGCAGGGCGTGCTCCTGGCGATGCTCAGCCTCATGGTGCTGGAGCTCCTGGTGGCCGCCCGTGCTTCTGCCTTCTGGTACACACGGGTCTGTGCCACCAACCCTGGGGTGAGTGTGCTGCGTCTCCCCCAGTGCCTGCTGTGTCCCAAGTCTGCGCGATGATGACCCTGGGCCAAAAAGGGGTACAAAAGAGACTCAGCTGTCAGTGTTCAATGACAGGGTTGCCCATGGATGGGTTTCTTCTTGGGGTGCTGCGGCCATCCAGCACCAGCCGGTGCAGGCAGGAGACCCACTGGAGAATTGCTTGCTATGAAGCCAGTTGGCTTCAGAACCCACCTGGTCCAGCCCCTCAGGAAGGAGCCAAGGCTTGGGTGGATTTGCACCAAGAATGACAGGTGCAGGTTGGTGGGCCGAGGGTGAGAACATGGAGTCTCCTGTCCTCGCCACAAACACCTGCCCCTGTAGAGCAGCCCGGTAGCCCGAGTGCCCTGGCTGATCCAACGAGGTCTGGCCAGGACTTCTGCCCTGTGTTCATGCTGTCCTTGCTCCCTCTTAGCTCTCCATACTACAATCTTAAAATGTTTTTATTTCCCCTAAGAGTTACAGCAAAAAAGAAAATCTTTGTAGGGTTTAGATGAATTATGATTCCCCTATGATCCTAGTAGAAAAATTAGTGAATTAACTAGCAGGCTGGGGAATCATCTTTGTCTGAGCTAGTACTGCTGCAGTTATGTGTTATGGTCAAGCTGGACAGGGTGTTACTATACAGAATTGGGGAGGATATGATACTAAAAATACGTTCTCAGTATTCCTTGCAAGATTACAGTTGAAAAGCTAGTAACAAATTTTACCTTTTCCAGAGTGTATTTTCCTTGCTTCAGTTGCAAGATCACATCCAACGTGTCAAGGATTCTTCCAAGTCCTGGGTGTGAGTTGACCTTGACTCAGAGGGAAAAGGAGAAACCCCATGACCAGACTTCCCTGGAGTCTCAGCTATTTAAAACAAGGAAATAAACTTTGAAAAAGAGAAGCTTTCCTTTTCCACTTTCAGTGTGAATCATTCTGAGTCATTTTATTGCTCTTGGAAATAATTTCCCAAAAGCACACATTGGTGCAATTACATTACCCAGTTTCCCAGAATGGCCCTAAACTTCATTGCCTTCTTTAGGTGCCCAGGGGTCTGTGTTGGGAGAGAGCATGCGTGTTCCCGTGCTGGGGAGAATTAACCATGCATGTGGCTCTCCATCCCCATTTCTGCATCGTGTTCACACTCATATTGCTTACATATAGGCTTTAAGGGTTTGAAGAGCATTTTAAGTGCTTTACAAGTAGGACTTGCTTCTCTCAATTAATGACTTCATGCTGAAATATTTAGATTCAAAGACCATAATTCATTGTGATGCTCCCCCCATCCAAGTTGTAGACCAAATTAGAAACTAGACATAAAAACAGTCTCAGCTTTATTACTGTCTCAGGGAAACCCACACGACCTACGACCTACCTACTAAATGAGTTCCGAATACTGTTCCCTGTGTCCAGGACTTGGGTCCCGTCTATGAGGGAAATGTAAGACAGAAATGAATATACAGGTTTTGCAAATGTTCAAAAGTCATCATGGCTCTACACACAAAAGAGTCCCCAGAGGCAGGTCTGCACACACCCTACCGAGGTCCCCAGTCGTGCAGAACACACACCGAATCACCCCACTGCAGACAGGCAGGTCTGTGCACGCCCTACCGAGGTCCTGAGTCACACGGAAGACACCGAGTCACCCCGCTGCAGAAAGGCAGCCACCTGATTCCACACTACAAAGACGCAGAGGACACCAGACCACCAGACCAAGGTACTGAGTCCCACTGTTCCCGCCCCAGAGGTAG
>NW_004624926.1:39428-63428 GCF_000247695.1 Heterocephalus glaber
AAAATGATGAGAAATGGAAAAAATGGAAAGAAAGTCTTTGTAAATAGGGAAGAGTGGAGGGCATGAAGGGCGGGCTAGGAATGGGGAAAAATAAGAACCAAGATGCATCATGTAAAGGTACAATTCCCAATGGAAAAAAAAATGGAAAGATATCTATACTGGTATGGTTTACATATAAAATGGTTCCCCCAAAAGCCTGAAGTGTTCACAAGTGAGGCTTTTGGAGGCTGACTGGATCATGAGGACTCCAACTCCATCCATCATTAATTTATTGATGAAAACATAATTTGATGGCATTGTTGGGAAATCACGGAAATTTGGGAGGAGGGGCCTAGTTGAAGGGGGTGGGCCATGGGGATGTGGCCTTGGGGACTCTGTCTGCTCCCTGGCCTCTTCCTCTCTGGCTCTGCCTCCTATCCTCCTCCTCCTCCTCCTCCTCTTGCTCTCTGTCCCTCTCTCTCCCTCTCCCCCACCCCTTCTCTCCTTCCTCCTGCCATGGGCTGAGCAGCTTTCCTCCACCTGCCCTTCTACCATGATGTTTCCACCTGGCCGCAGCCCTAAAAGTAATGGAGCCAACTTACCATGGACTGGAGCCTGTGAAACCAGAAGCCAAAATAAAACCTTCCTCCTTTAAAAGAAAATGTAGTTGCTGTTGGAACCTGGAGTACAAGGTATACTAAAGAAGTTTCTTGACAGATACCAGAGGAAAACACAGTAATTATGAAAGGAATAAGGGATATTGAAAATGATGAAAGTGAGAGGATGAAACAGAAGACATATTTAATCTTTGCAAAAAGTCATTTTGCAGGGTTTTAAAGTGGTGCAGAAGTAGGAAAGGGTGCAAAATGGATTAAAGTATCTCTTTCTTCGAGCATATTTAGGAGCATTAATTATTATATGTTAAAGAGCCAGCTGGTAATTTCCATGGTTACCACTAAGAAAGCATTTTTTAAATTTTGTTGCAGTGAGAACTTTATTTTTTGATGCTGATATCAAACCCAAGCCCTGATGCTCCCTAGGCAAGCAATCTACCACTGAACTACTTCCTCAGACAAAGAACAATTTTTTAAAATATATAGTAGTCCTGTTTTTGAAAAGGTTGTCATAGTGAACTTAAAATGTTGCATTCTGTATGCCAGAGATGTCTACACTACAAAGCAACAAGTAAACACAGAGAAGGGCCTTCACTGACCATAGGGATGGGGGCTTTTCACAGTGACTGAAATGCTGATCCACAAGAAAAATATGATTCCAAGTTATAACAGCTCAAAATTAAGAAGGAAATCTAATGTAACTGAAAAATGTAAATGAAGAAAACTAAAATCATCCCAAGAAATTTTAGCACACATTTCTCAGTGACTGAAAGAAAATAGTGAAAGACTGTAAAATCGCAGGGTTCTTTACAACAGAATTGGTAAAACTGATATAAATGTCACGTTTATAACACTCCACCAAGTAAGCAGAAAATGCTGTCACCTGACTTTTCAGCATATTAATCGAAGTTAAAACACAGTGGAGTAAGCACTAAACGCCAGCCTAGAATTCTATGACTGTGAAAATGTCTATCTCAGAAGTGCTGATGAAATAAAGATGATAACTGAGAAAAACTGCGAGATTCGGAAGAGCATTTGCAACACTTGCTGAACCACAGAGCAAATCTCAACAAATTCAAAAGATTAAAATCGTGCCATTTATTTTCTAAACACAATCAGATTTGTATTAAATGGCAATGTAGATAGCTCAGACAAGGGCTTAGAAATGCTAAACTATGCAAGGCTCAAAGGATCTGGAAAGGAAATTTAAAATATATATATAAGAAACAAAAGTATAAATATTCATAGCACATTTTACTGGACACAGTCAATATATGCTTAGAGGAAACACTAAAGCCTTACATCAGATACTGGAAAAGAAGAAACGCTGACAAGTAAATTATCTAAATATCTATGTCAAGAAATTAGACCAAAAAGAGAAGTTAAATTTAAAGATGATGAAAGGATAAAGGTAACAAAGATTAAATAACTAATAAAATATAAAATAAATTATAATAAAAACAATAAAGCCAAAAAATCAATACTTGAAAAGACTAAAAAATACACAAACCACCTCTAACAATTATTCAAGAAAAAAGAGAAAGGAAAACTACCAATCTCAGACACTAACAAGGTCCATATTACCACAGACAGAGCAGCCCTTGCTACCCTATGCTATGAAGACTGCTGTAAAAACAACTTCTCAGGCCGGGGATTTAGCTCAGTGGTTTCGCTGCCTGCTGCATAAGTGCAAGGACCTGAGTTTGATCTCCGGTACCAAAAAAAAAAAAAACAAAAAACTAATAAAAACAACTTCTCATGGCAGGTGACTCTCACAAAGCCTTTGTGAGTCTTTGTGAAACCCACGTACCAAAACCATGCCAAAGCCACTTGCTGTGACTGACACAGAAAAAAGCACAATATCTGATTAGTCTTATCTCTGGCAAAAGCTCATAATTTAAAACTTTCTCTCAGCCAGGGATTTAGCTCAGTGGTGCTGCACCTGCCTCTCAAGTGCAAGGTCCTGAGTTCAATTCCCAGTGCCGGAAAAAAAAGAAAAAAGAACTTTTCCTCAAAAGAGGAAAGCAACCCTGAGGCAGATTAATTATTCTGAACATTTACCAAAGAAATAAAACCAACCTTAACAAGTAATGTCCAGAAAACAGAAGAACACTTGCTAACTCACAGGCATTTGTGTGAGACCATCACAACTATGACACTAACCTGGCAGAGATATTAAAGATAAGGAACTTAACAAGTAATTCTCTCTTGTAAACTTTGTGTAGAACCCAGAAACAGAATACTAGAAAATACAGTTCAGCAGTGTGCATTCGAATGTATCATGGCCACAAGTACACAGCTGACTTCACATTGAAAACTCAGTCAGTAATAGACCTAAGTGTGAAACTAAAGTGTGAAGCTTTTGGAGTGGGGAGAGGGACTTAGAGAAATATTTTCATACCTTTGGGGGTGAACAAAGCTGTCTTAGAGCACACAAGGCTCTAACCATAAAAGAAAAAAAACAATAAAATAGACTAGTTCTAAAATAAGTAAAAGAGAAAAGCAAACTAAAACCTCCTCATCAAGAAAATCATGAAGAACATGGAAAATAAGGCACAGAATGGGGGAGCCTTCTCCCAATGCATATATCTGGCAAAGAAGCCATATTCGGTCTATATTAAACATTCTTGAAAATCAGTAATAAACAGGCAGAAAAATTCAAAAGAGTAAGGCTCACGCGTTTACTCCACAGGAGAAGAATGGCAAATGGTTAGGGGACACATAAAAACACGTCAGCAGTAGGGTCGTCAGAGAACTGCAAGTTTGAATCCCAATAACCTACTACTGAAGTCACATCAAATGACTTTAATTAAAGCACTGGCAGTAACAGCTGTTGGTGAGAATGTGAAGCACTGGAACTCTTATGTGGCTTTTTTGTTGTTGTTGTTGTTGTTACCGGGCATCGAACTCAGGACCTTCCATTTGTGAGGCAGGCGGTGGCACCCACTGAGCTACATCCCTGGCCCTTACGTGGCTTTTGGTAGAAGTGTAAGACAGTTCAACCATCTCCACAAACTACTTGGGTAATTTTTAACAAAGTTAAGCATACACGTATTTTAGGCCTCACAATAGACATTTCTGAAGTTATTTCCTAGGAATAATTTAGAAGCTGTATTATTTCCTAAGAATTTCTTGAACAAAATATCTGCTTCCTACGCTCTATTTACAGTAGCTGGATGTCCATACATTCGCATCATTCTGCACTAATTTGGTTCCAGAGCATCGCATTCATTTGTGAGATGGGAGCTCTCTGTGGCCTGTTTAACCCTAACTTATTCTAGTCAGAAAAACCACTACTGTGCTAGTCCACGGCGCCTCGCGTCTTCTTCTCTTCTGTCACAGGGAATCCTGGTGATGCTGTTGGCCTTCAGCATGGTTGAATCACTCATTTCTCTGTCCTTCTCCAGAGATGTCACTTCGACAGTTGTTGGAAGCAGTGTTGGACGGCGCTGTGGAAATAAAGATGTGGTGTGAGGTCACCTCGAGGAGAATTCTGCGTGTGAGGAAGCCCGGGAGGAACCCAGAATCTCCAGGCTGGCGCGTTTCTGAGGCGCAGGAGAGGGATGTAAACCTGGTGGGGCCTGGGGCCATCTGGGGACAGAGCACTTCCGGCCGGTGGTGTCACTGCCCCTCTCCCCAAGGAGAACGATCCCTGGGCATCATCACTCTGTTCACCTTGAAGCCTCTCGACTGCAGGACAGCAAAGTGAGGTCGCCTCTGTGCACACAGACGTGAGCCAGGGCCAGGAACAGGCCCAGGAGGGACAAGGCAGCCACGCTCCCGGTTCCTCACCAGCTCCGCACCTGCCGTGCTGTCCTGGGTGAAACACAAGGTGGATGGGAAAATGTTTTGGCCGGGCCTGAAGGAGAGCTCAGAGGTACAGTGCTGGCCTAGCGCGCTCAGGGCCCTGGGTTCGATCCCAGCACCACACACACCACACACACACACACACACACACACACACACACACACACACAGAAGGGGAGAATGGTTTAGCCCACAAACCTTCCTCTACATGAGCAGGTCCACTAGAACAGCAACAGTAGTAAAACTGACAGTGAATATTGGCAGAGCCTCTGCTATGTCCCAAGCGTCATGCTAAATGCCATGCCTGTCACGCATTTAACCTCGCATCAACTCTAACGGGTGGATTTTATTACTGTGCCCAAAACACGGAAGCCATGGCACAAAAAGGATAGGTGATTTGCTCAGGGTCACAAGCCCGCTGTGTCAGCATCGGAGCCGTGGAATCAACAGGCCGTCGCCTGGCTGCAGAGATGCGGTCACCCAGTCCCCGCCTCTGGGGCTTTCTGAGCTCAGAATCTCCTCACGGCCCTGGAAACCACTGAGGTGTCGCTGCACCTTAACGTAAGTAACATTTTCCCTAAAATAACTGTCTTCCAAAATAAACATAGAGAAAGGCAGCGATTTCTGTGCCCGCTCCTTTCTGGACAACAACAGTTCCCGACTTGACTGTTGCCTGGGAACTTTCGCAAGCCCCACCCACCGCACGCGAACACCCACACCCGTTAGGTCCCATGGGAGGCCAGACAGCGGCTGCTAGAGATGTGCAGAGGCCTCCGGCGCAGGGCGAAGGCTGGGAGCTGCGGGTTTGCTCTAACACAGGGGGAAGCAGCTGGATCCTCAGTGGCTTTGCCTTTGATCTGCATATCTCATATTCTATGTCCTGAGGGACACAACACTATAATCTTGCGAAAAGGGAGAATAAGCTATTATTATTAAGAAAATAGTTTGGGTTGATGGACCCCCCAAAAGGATGTCCAGAACCCAGGGGACTCCCAGACGACGCCTTATATTATATTAATACATTGCCTCCGCAGGCACGAAGTTGAAGCTCCAAGTGGCTAACTTTTCTGAAACCATGAAAGAAGTGTGATTTGGAGTCAGGGTTTTAATCAAGATCCTTAACTCCAAATCCCACATGTGAAAAATAAAAACTTAGCAGGCTGAAAAGAATAAACTAAGGAGCCTGCACTTCGGCTGGAAGGAGCTCGTGCCTGCAGGTGCGCACCCTTGTGAAAGGTGAAAGTCAGGACGCACAGCCGGAGAACAGCTGCTGGTTCCTGATTTCCCATGGGTTGGGGCTCCGCTGAAAACCCCTGACATCCCGCGATGCTCGATGTGTGAGGTCTGAGACATACGACGAGTGACAACCCCAACAGGGACTGGCAATGGCTTGGACCACACCTAGGTTAAAATGTCATTTCCCCTGGTAGAGCTGTAGGACTTGAACAGACTACTTAAACTCTGTGAGCCTTAAACTCCCAGACTAAAATGTAGTAGGAATATCTTTTCTCTAATGGATTTGCTGTGTACCTTAAATGAAATATGTGATTTTTATCAGCACCAGCAACTTAAAACCCACTTAGTAGCTTTTTAAATTTTATAATTGAGACTTTCTTGCTTAATAAACATCACTTATTTTATTACTTACTAGCTGTGAGAAATGGAGGAAACTCCCTTATTTCCTGAACTTTAGTTTCTGCAATTATAAAACAGAATCAATCAATACTCTATACAGTCAGAGCACTTTTAATGTGGACAGTGCTAGGCATTCAAGTAAGAAACCAATCGATGCTGCTTTCCTGCTACAGATGTAAAGTAGTTCATCAGAACAGAACTATGAACTGTCAAATACCTGAGAGTGCACTTTCCTTAGGATGAATTATTTATAAGAACAACATGGGGGTTTTTTGACCTGTAACCAAATTGTAGATTAGTTCGATATTCAGCCTCTCTCCTGGGGGGCGGGGGGGGGGCCTGCATCTCCTTCACCAAGATCCTCCAACAGCAGACAACACTGGGAGGATGCAGGCAACAGAAATCCAGCCCTGCCTCTGAGGGTTGTAGGGAGCAAGGCCCAAGTGTGAAAAGGACACAGCTACGAATGCAGCAGAGCACAGACTTCCTGAGGGAGGCAAAGTGGCTCGAGGATAAGTAATGAGAGGGCTAAGAGATCTGGGGAGTGGATAAAAGATAAGTCTGTATTACTGCATAAATATTGGTGTACTTTTATGTAGATTTTAAGAGATTTTCTTAGGAAAAGAGAGGACCACTAGATAATAAGAGATTAAGTCAAAGAAAAAACTTCACAAGTGCAACAGACTCAAGAAAATATCCTCAAACATTAAACAGAACAGAAGGTTATGGATCAAAGGTGCTAGTGACAAACCCTAATTGTGGAGGAAATCTCAACACCCCCAAGCATGAAAGACAATCAGTCCAAATCAGCAAAGACAAAGGAAAGGTTTATCTGTATAAATTGTATTACGTCTACTTAGGAGGAACCACATTAGACCCCTCTGCGTTATCTCACTGGTCACAAAGATTGGAATAACAAAACCCCAAGACCCAAGACAGGGAAAGAAGGACACCACAGAGCAAAGGGTGCCAAGACCAGGCTGTGCGGGCCTGCTGGAGCCCCTCTGAACCCACAGCTGCCGGGACCTGACCCGGCCCCCACACCCGCCATGGGAGGCTACACCCCACCCACCTGCCATCCTGGACCCAACCCGGGCTGCTCAGTTCTCCGTATCTCACACCCTGTGGCTCCAGTTGGGATGTGGCCCCCCAGCGTAACCCCAGTGCAATGCTGCTGAGAGGGCTTGGGTCCGAGGAGGCCGGCGTTTTGGGTGGGTCCGCACGGTCACCATGGAGGAGGGCTAGTTACTGCAGGCGAGGGTGCCTGACACAGGCATCCATCCTGGCACTCTCACACATGCCTGTTCCCCTCACGCTTCGTCTCCCATGGATTCCAGGGCATGAAGGCCCCTGCCACGGTGGGATCCCTGATTGGGACTCCTCAGCCTCCCGAGCTGTAAGAAATAGATCTCCATTCTTTATCAATTACGCAGGCCCGGGCATTCTGCTATAATAGCGCAAAGCAGACCAGGGCACTGTGTCATGATCCTCGTCATCACCCCGACTCAAGCACTTCAGCAGAGCCCAGGGACCCACAGTCAGAGGGGTAAACCACTCCGGGCCCCTCTTTCTGGATCTTCAAAGAGTAGCTTGTTCCACTGATGAACTGCTCCAGTGATGGAGAGCATTTTTTTTTATATTCCATCAAAATCAACCTCCCTGAAACCTCTTCTACTCACTGGTTCTAGCCCTGTAGTTTCAAACTATCTTAAAGACAAGAGAGGCAGGGGGAGAAAGAGAGAGAAGAGAGAAATAGACAGGTTAACCTTTGATTAAATAAAGGAGCTGCCATATCTCAACTTTTCTGATTAAATGAACAAATAATGACATAACTATGGCTCTGTGTCTCTAATGAAACAAAGCAATGGACAAGAAATTAAAAGTAGAACACTTGAACATAAAGATTGTAATGGAGTGGGGGTGATAATATCTTTAGGCAAATCTTTCTTTCATTTACCCCTAATGTTCAGACTCTGCTGACACCATGACTTCTTCTGTCCCCCCACTGGATGTAGCACTGGGCTTCATGGTCAGGTGGTTCCGATCCACACAGGGGAGGGGACACTGAGAACTAGGCTGACAGAGGGACAAGGTGGGTCCATCAGTCAAAGTGCTCTTTCAATTTATGTCCCCAAATATGGAAGCTGACTCTTGCTTCAAGCTTCTGGTTCATGTTCTGTGACACTAAGTTATATTTTAGGCCATTTAAGCTAAATCTGATGCAAGACATACATGGATGCCTGAACTCTAGGAGTGAGCAGAGGGAGGCAGTTTTTGGAAACCCTAAGTCCGGCCCTCAGAGTCCTGCGCTCAGCAATTCTGCATCTCTGCACGATGCCTCCTCCCCACCTACTCACCCCTGCAAGTGAAGCGAAAAGGTAAAAGTCTCACCAGCCCATCTTTGGAGAATTTCTAGAGCCCCACTTGCCCTTGGGGACCCACCACCCACACCTGCTCACAGGGTTCTTCTAATTAAGGTCTCTCGCAGCACCCCACGCAGTCCCCTGGGGTATTTTTCGAGAAGTGAAACCTCCTGGCAGGGCAAAAAGTTTTTTGTGTCTCCTTTGGCTTCTGTCAAACCGAAGTAACTGGAGCAGAGCACAAGGCAGCAGAAGCTACCAACTTCCTGTCACCTGCTGTCCATCTGAGACCCAGGCCCGGGCTGCCCCGCTCCCCGTCCAGGACTGGAGAACCAGACACAGAGAACTGAGCTCAGCAGCGAACGCCCTAACCAGCCCTTGTGCCTCACAGCCTCAGAGACTCAGGTAAGGAATCTGCGGGCTGTGTTCCCACGGCTGAAGGAGGTGGTGGGCTGGGGGGAGTAGCTGCAGGGACTGAGAGTGCTTTGGTCTGGGGCTCGCCTGTCAGGGCTTCCAGCGGCGTCACAGTCTGAGCTGGGCCGTTTCAAGGCTCGCTACCCACCCACTGCCTTAACCACTTGTCCTCTCAAGTCATACCCTGGACAGCACCTGTGAGCCACTCTAAGGTAGTGGAGTCCAGCGGTGCGCAGATTAAAGCGCACTTTTCAACCGGCGGGGTTCCAGCTGGAGCTCCCCCACGGACGAGCCACACAACAGCTTTGGTCCTCACCCATTAAACAGGGCAGTGGGAAACCCCTCATGAGGATGAGACAAGCTAAACTCCAGAGGCCGTAAGACTGCCTGACACCAAATGAGAACTCAATCGTGGCCATAGGAAAACAACTCCAATCCCTCTCCTGTAAATGCTAGAAATGCACCTAGGTGATGTTGAGCCTCGCAGGCTAACACTTTCTAGAGGGGATTGGTGGACATCAGACTGACCACAGAATCCTGCTTCAGACCTGTCACCTAAGAAGCCAGTGGCGGAGAGAGAGTGGGCACCTGGGATAGGAGGACACTGTGAGGACAGCAGCAGGGTGAGTCTTCCCTGTGTCACCATAGCTTCCTGAAACCAGAGAGAGGTAGAGAGACAGGCAGAGGCAGAGAGAGACTGCTTCTCTGATTCCCTTAAAATGACTCGATCTCAGCACCGCCGGTCAGGTGAGATGAAACTGCTACCTTCGGAGTTGGCACCCTGTGCTGCATGTTTACAAACCTGCCCAGAGGAAGGCTCTGAGTTCGATGTTCCGCGCAGCACTCACTGAGCTCATGGTAGCAGGAAGCAGGCTCCCTGTGGAACCTGTAGGACACACAGTTCCCTTCGGGAATGTCCATCCGTCAGAGAAAGTCCTTGGTGAAAAGCAACAGATGGGAGCATGGCGGGGCTGAAAGAGGAGCCCCTGCCATGGGGCGAGGAAGGCAAACAGCAGCCCGGGGCACGTGACAGGGAGCAGACAGTAAGTGAAGAGCCTGAGTGAAGGAGCAGGCTCGGAGAGAAGGCGGAAGACACGGCCACCGGTGGCTTGTGGGGGATGTGAGCTTTGGGAGTGCCCTGGGTTGGGGTGTCCTCAGGAGGGAGGACAAGGCCGAGCTTCCCCGGCAGCAGTCACAGGTTAGCAGGAGAGTTCCAGCACAGGGCAGGAAGGACTTGGGATTTAGGGAGCTTGGTCTAGCAGCCTGCGCAGAATGGATAAGAAAGTGATTGAAGGCAAAATAAAAAGCTATTTGCACTAGTCCAGGAAAGGAAACAAGAATAGAACTTCTGAGCTGACCCTGGGTATAGAAGAAAGACCCGTGTACAAGATGTGTGGCAGAGCTAGGGATCACGTGACCTGGATTGACTGACCGTGGAGACGGGGTTGGAGGGAAATCTGGCTCCCACTTCTTCAGCCCGGGAAATACAGCAATCTGAGGCCCAGGGCCTAAGAAGCCCACTGCATTTGCCCCGGTCTTTGAGCAGAGCTTTTATGGCCGAATGACGCTGGCAGAACATAGTTGCAGAGCCCTGAGGAATGGGTGGGTGGTGAGGAAGTGGGGCAGCGGTGGGATGCAGGTCTTAGAAGAAGCTGGGGTAAAGGAAGGGAAGCTGGGCCACTGAGAGGTTGAAGCAAGGGGCTTCGGGGCCGGGGGACACCCTGGCATATTTCAGCCATAAAAAGGGTCCAGTATAACAATTACTCTTTGAGCCTTTCGTACCTTATCACGTGCAAACTATCTCGCACTCTAAAAAGAATAGTTTGAAATGGGCACAGTAGCTATTTTCCTAAATTTATAGAGAAGAGACATAGAAAGCAGCAGAACTGAACTAACTGCTGTGGAAGGCCACAGAGTAAGGGACCACAAATGCCGGGAAGACCTGGTCTCCTGGAAAGGCGAGTGAGTCTTAGTAGATAGAGGGAGCTGAAGAGCACAGGATAACGGAAGTCAGGCTGTTAGTCCTCAGAGACCAGTGCACAGGAGGCCAAATGGATACAAATGCAGAGCTGTTTGGAGGGCCAGAGAGGAAGTTGAGGTAGCAAAAGTCAGACGGCCCTGAACCCCTCCGTACAGGGCGGGGCTAGTGTGCCTAAACATCACTATCAAACCAAAACCCATAAAGGCTGTCAGATCTTCCGTGGATGGGCTCAGAGACAGTGGTACCTTCACACAGCAAAAAGGATTTGCAGAAGTTGCTGCAATAAAACAGGGAGGTGTGTGAGCACACGAGTCCTGATGTTAGTGTCCATGCTGATTTTATCATCAGTGGAAATTCGAGCCTACTGTTATCATAGTTCGACAAATGTAGTCAGCAACCCCTACTAATCTGCCACTAGTCTTTGAGCGTAATTATGAGTTGGGTTATATTTAAGTTGTTGTGTACATGTATTTTTTAAAGACAAGCCAAAGCTGAGGGAATCTACAGCATCCTTGGGAGTGTATGAGCTAGTTCTAGTCTTACGTCTTTCCATGCAGTGAAGTTCTTTCTTTGTATAGTGCCTACATTAAGAGGTTCCTCTCACCAATAATAAAAACACCACCTTCATCAGGCAGCTGATGGATAAGAAAAAATTAAAGCAATGGGAATCCAATCATCTCCTTCAGTCCAAATGATTGGTGACCTCTGCTTTTTAATTCACCTCTACCAAAGTTGCCCCGGAGAGGGCTGCGGTGCTGTCGTGCTCCTCCTGTACTTGCTAAAAGATGGACTTCGCTGAACCTCCATTGCCGATGACTGGCATCCGTCTGCACACTCCTCAGTGGCTCGCATGAATGTACTCCTGGGTGGGTCCCCATGGCACATGGCAGCTAGGGAAGGCCGCAGCCGGTGAGAACCACCCGGTCAATCCTCTTCCTTCCCTCCAGCCCATGCCTGTTTTCAGCTGCTTTTGAATCACCCATGGTGCCCTGTCTGAGGGAGGGGGGAGTGCACAGGCAAAGGCCACTCTCCTGTCTGCAGCCTGGCTCCATGGATGCCTCCTTTGATACCTCTGAGGCCTCCTCACAAATCTTTAATATCTGTGTCACTGCGAACAAGCTGCCTAAATTTCTACCCTCATTTGCTCTTCTCTAAAACAGAGCCAATGCTTCATTCCTTGCCTACTCTATGTGGGTCAAAGGAGATGTCTCACACGAAATCTCTTTGGAACCATAAAGCAGGAACAAATGTGAGAGGCTGAAGCAGGTCTCACGCAGACCTGCAGCTATACAGCTCCGTGTGATGTTAGTAAATAAAAATCCTGGATAAGCGATCTTGGCCTCGAAGGCTCTTTACATGAGTTACATTCAATAGAGACAAGCCCAAAAATGGGATCCCTAAAAGAGGTTTCCAGAGGCCAGGAAACACCCAACAGAATCCCTGCAAGTGGGTGACATGAATGAACAAATGAATGAATGAACCCTACAAGTGACATGAATGAATGAATGGGAACCAAAAGAAAGTACAGAGTGAAGAGGCTGAAAAAAGTCTTAAATGTTAGAATGGGAAAGTTCTTCAACACCCTCCTCCTCAGAAACAAGCAGCCCATGAAGAGTAACAGTAAGGATTTGCTACACTCTTTCAGTCATGTTAGCATCTCTGTAAGAGGCATATTGTTCTCATCTCACAGACAGATAAAACAGTAATATCCAGAAAGTTAAGAACAGCCACAGCAATAAAAACAGCTACTCTTGCCAGGGATTTAGCTCAGTGTCGGTGTGCTGGCCTTGCAAGCACAATGTCCTGGGTTCGATACCTGGTACCAAAAAAAAAAAAAACCAGCTACTATTTATTCAGACATGGGTGCTTTACATACATTTATTATTCCTTCAATAATACTTATGAAGAAGTTACTAAGTCCAAGCATTATTTTAAATACTAAATGAGAGAACAAAAATCTCTCATTTGTTGGAATTTACATTCTGTGGGAAGAGCTACAACCAACAAAGACATAAGGTGATTGTCCAAAGGGCTTGGTGGCACGGAGCAAAGGAAACAGGATGCTGTGGGGAGAGAGCCAGTAAGAGGCTGTGCTGTGGAGTGAGGGCTCAGGAAGGCTTCCCTGAAAGGCTGACACTCAGCTACAGTAGGATCAAGAGCCTTCCACGACCCAGCAGTGCATTTCAGTCATATAGCAACCTAGGAGACAGCGTCAGTATTAGTGCATTGTGCAGTTGACGGACCTAAGGGTCGGAGAACTGAAAGCACTCGCCAACATCTCAGAGCAAATCGAAGGATTTCTGTTTAGACTCTGGCAATCCAACTTACATGCACTTGAGCCTTCTGGAGGTGATTTGCTCCAAGTGGCAGAGTTAGAGGGACAGAGGTGAGCACATTCCTCACCATGGCCTCACACCATGCCACAGGCCCTTCACAATGGACCTGAGAACAAATCAACAGGAAATACATTTTCCATCATTAAATATCAGTCAGCACCGGGGATGGAGACGAGACATGTGGATGGGCTCTGTGGTGGGGCACTCACCTGGCAGCACAAGGCCCTGGGCTCAATCCATAGCACTGGAAAAGAAGGCAGAAGAAGGAAGAGAAGAACATTAAAGAAGAATACCTGTGGATGCACACAATGCATGGCATCGTATTCAAAGGCAAACTCTGCCCTCACTTCACTGCCAAGAATGCTGACAGAGTCCTGGCCCAGTCCGGGCCCCAGACAGCCCCTCCATATCCCTCCTCAGCCCTGGGCAGGAGGCCACCAGGAGGAAGCTGTGTATGCTCAGTGACACCGCTGGAGCGTTTGCGGAGAGACGCACACAAAGTCACTAGCATCTCGTCCTTGCTCTCCTCATTTTTCGTTTCAGTTTAGGAGCTCTGAGGACAAAATGGCAGCACCTGGGAATTCGGTGAGTGGAACTTTCCCAGCAGGGCCTCTGAAGGGCCCTATGTCTGTGCAACCTGCTCAAAGAGAAAACCTCCAGAGAGTGCTGCCGGCAGTGGGCCCCACGCAGGGCTTCTTCATGAGGGAGTCCAAGGCTCTGGGGGTAAGTGAGAGACACCCCACCCCAGTCCAAGCCCTGGAGGTACCCCAGCCCTGCTGCCTCTGTGGGCCACGGACAGAGCTCAACTCAGCCTGAAGCTGTGAGGCCCGCCCTGGTGTCTCTTCATGGCTGACACCGGGGCCAAAGCATGGATGCGCTGGAGACATTGTCACCCGGGTCACTTCAGAGTGGTCCCAGGTCTCCATTTGGTCTGGAGGAGTGTATGTTAGGGACTTCCACCCCCGTCCCTTACTAGGACCCCAGCATAACACTGCTCCTTGGAAATGACCCATGGGTGGGAAACGATTGACCTGAAAAAGAAAAAAGCAAAATCCTTGGCACCTCTCCCACCTCTGCTGGGCATTTTGCGTGGGCCAAGTCAGGAGCCAGGGCTTCCGACCCAAGCTTTCCCTCCCAGCAGCAATGATTCATCTCCTGATCAGTGCTCTCTTCTCCCCAGGCCATCCAGATCATGAATGGGCTCTTCCACCTTGCCCTGGGGGGTCTGCTGATGATCCCCACCGGTGTCCACGCACCCATCTGCCTGGCTGTGTGGTACCCTCTCTGGGGAGGCGTTATGGTGAGTGAGAAAACAGTGACCACTGATGAGGCAGTCAAGAAAGCACGCTCAAAACATGCAGGCTCTTTTTGCACTGAGCAAAGCAGGAGAACAGGAAGTAGATTATTGAGTTAAAGTAGTTAAGCGGGACGAGAGACAGACTACACTGAGCCAGCGGCCGGGCCTCGTGTGAATTCAGAGGTGCTCCGTGTGGGCCCGCGCAGAGCGGGAGCCATTCACAGCAGGGCCTCTGCACAGCGAGCTCCATGCCGAGGGAGGCACTAGGTATTTGGCACAGTGAGCTCCAAAGTACTTTTTCATGAGTTGAAAAGAGTCAAGCTGAAAATAGAACTTAACGCACCTGCTCCTTGGAGACAGGCTTCCAGGCCACTGTGAAAGGTGGGTGACCAGGGCCTGTCTCAAGCCGCGTCAGTAAGGGCTGGGGTGCTGCCGGCTGCTGTTCCCTCCTATCCGAGACTGTGGACTAGAGGAGGCTGCTTGCCTGGGGTACTGACGGGAAAAGGTGAGCTCTGTCTCTCTGCTTTTACTGCATTCCACGAGTCCCTGGGTGTGGAATGCCATGGCTAAAATGCAGTTGCGCCTGAGTAAAGAAGAATGCAGTTGAGCCTGCTGAAAAGTGACAAAAATGGGTGCAGAGCTCAGCGTGTCTGAAGGGGCGGTGACTTCTCCATGACCAGCAAAAGTGACCTCCCTGTCCCCTTCCCTTTGTCCCTTTCTCTGCCCTCCCTCCCTACCCTCCCTGCCTCTCGTTTTTACAGTTTATTGCTTCTGGATCGTTCCTGGTAGCTGCAGAGAAAAGCCCCAGGACAAGTCTGGCAAGTAGCCTTATGTCCTTTCATCCTGCACGTCAGGGAAGGACCTTCTTCCTCAGCAGAAAGCTGACCCATACAGGGCTTGCAGGCAGGGCCTCTCTGCCCCAAAAGTCCAAGGCTCCTCGTGGCTCTGCCGTGCTCTAATTGATCACGAACTCAAAAGCAAGACGTGCACTCTGTGGTTCACACAAACACAACAGAAGCCAGAGCCTGGGGGGCCACTGCACAGTCCTGGCATGCGCAGCGCTGTTTGGAAATACTAGACCTTTCTGACGGCCGCCTTTCCTCTCCCAGGTCACCATTTAGGACACTGACCTGATCAGTGTTGTGACAGATTCAAGTTCTGCCCAAGTTAGAACCTTGAGTTACAACCCTGAGCAGGCCACCCTATCTCCATGCACCTCCCAGTCTCCGTCTGTGAGGTGGAGGTGCCAGCCCTGCTGTCAGGGATGACATCGGCGGAACAACACGGGACGTGTCCTAGCAGCTGGGCGTGGTCTGGTTCACGGGACCCTCAGGACACATAACGCCCGCCCGGGAGAGGTGGCCCCCAAGAGCTCCCTGTTCTAGACAGGTGAGAGGGGCTTACAGTAGTTTCCTCTCACACACAAGCTGAGTCAGTTCTGAGGTCAGGGAAGGACTGAGCGGACTGCCATGGTCCTGTCCGAGAGAGGTCTGGAAGGGAGACACTGTTGGTGAAGATCAAGTTATTCTAGTCTCCAAATACCACCAGCTCTTCGGCCAGGGGCGAATTAAGTGCTTCAGAAATATGCAACAGAGACCCTGTGCTTATGGGATGTGCCACACACATCTTCCTGTATCGAACGTGCGTCACTCCTGCAAGGCAGAACATTCGTTCTGCCGCTCTCTCATCTGTGCTACCCAGAGACCTCAGCCCAAGCTGGTTTGAAACCTGGTGACTGGGGCTGATTGCAACCTAGGTCAGCAGAGTAGGTGGCGCTGTCACTGCTGCTGCTTTTGTCTCTCTTCAGTGCCACAGTCCTGGGGCTTCCGCCTGTTCCCTCCCACCCAGGCCTGCACCACCGACCCACTACAGTGCGATGTAAGGCCTCCTCCTCCTCTCAGCCCTGCCTTCTTGTGCAGAGAGAATTATCGGGATGGCATCAGTCTTAATTTACTCAACACATATTTACAGGTTGCTTATCAGGATCATGGTGGGGAAAGACACAAGGAAACAAGCTCTAAGAATTAAGGACTATTCCTAGAGCTTGGGCTTGAGAGACTGGGTGGCTGGTGGTCACATAAAATGAAATAAGGAAGACAGAAAAGCAAACATGGGGAGCTAAAGATTTTATTTTATAGTGAGAAAGAGGCTCAAATGCACTGAAAGAAACTTCCATATCATTTAAGTGTGGCACCCTTGTGAGACAGGGGAATAGCATCCAGGATTCCTTCCCTGGTTTATATTCTCCAAATGGAAAGCCAACCTAATGAATAAACCTGTTCATCTCTGTTTCAGATCAGAGTGAAAGTAATACTGAACTCATTGACCCTCTTTGCTGCCATTACTGGAATAATTCTTTTGATCATGGACATACTTAATATCAAACTTTCCCATTTTTTAAAAATGGAGAGACTGATTCTTATTAAGACTCCCGTGCCATATATTAACATATACAACTGTGAACCAGCTGTTCCCTCAGAGAAGAACTCTCCATCCACACAGTACTGTTACAACATACAATCTGTGTTCCTGGTAAGTGTAAATGGGCTTCTCTCCAGGGAGGAAATGCTGCACGCATTCTTACCATGAGTATCAGCTCTAGACCCAACTCAAGTCTGCTCCCCATTGCCTGTGTGCCTTTGGAGCAAGAATTTTACCCATACGCTGCCTCAGTTTCTCCAACTGTAAAATGGAAATGTAACATTGTTTCGTTTGTAGGGTTGTTCTCAGGAATAATTGAGTTAACATGTACAAAGTACTTAGAAGAGTGATATTTAGAAAACAATGTTTACCTGCTTTACACTGTTATTATTAATACAATCAGTGCTACCAATATTCATCACTATTACATTAGAGGAATATGGAAGGAATTCCTAAGATACTATGAACATCTGTTCCTTCATGGAGTTTTTAATGTTGAGTTTGAAGGGAAAAATACACATTCCCCAACTGTGGAGAAGTTTCCTGGGTGTGGTACCACACCACATAAAACTGGATAGAATTTAACTCTTTTCTTTTTTAATGTATTTTTTTTTGGCCGGGTACCGGGGATCAAACTCAGGTCCTCGCGCTTGCGCAGCAGGCGGTGAAACCACTGAGCTAAATGGCCAGCCTGACTCTTAACTCAATATTTATTCTACACAGAGTTGATTCTCCGACTGAGTATTCCTGCTCTAGTTCCTTCAGCAACGTGATAGCCATCTGTTGTGTGCCTGAAGTTGTCTTAAGGTTCAGCTTACAAAGGCGACGTCCTCTAGACTAGCTGTCCCCACTTCGAGAGCTGATCTTTGAATCGCTTGGTTTTAGTCAACAGCCACACGGTGAGCGCCGTTACTACACTGTCACCCTCACTCCTGTCTTCCAGGGCATTCTGTCGGTGATGCTGACCTTTGCCTTCTTCCAGAAACTTGTGGCAGCTGGCATCGTTGAGCACGAATGGAAAACACTGTGCTCCAGATCCAAAGCCGTAAGTAGACGCCACTCTGCCCATCACCGTGCACCACACCGCGTCCTTCATGGAGAACGGGCTCTCAGGAGACCTTGAAACTATGAGCGTCGCTAGGAACGATCTTCCACATTTCTAGAAAGCAGAAAATATCAATAGTGAAGACAGTGTCTTGAAATTGGAAATCAGCCTAGAGTTCGATGGAGAACATAGGTCTACCATAGGTGAATCTTCTCACCTGCCTTTCTCCTCAACTTCAGACGACTTCCGTCTCACTTTCATAGTTCTACACTTAGCGCATAAAAGCGGAGGCCTGAGGTCCGAGCCTGGGTGAAGTCACTGGTTCTTTGGCTTCATCTCTCGGTCTCCCGTCTTCTTCCCAAGCCTCCACCTAATTCCTCTCCCAAAACAATAGGTTCAAAGAGACTCCAAAGCTGGGAAATACAAATATCCTGATGATAGATCTGCTTGCTGCTTCAGAACTACTTAGATTTTAAATAGACAGATTTACAATTTATTTTGCAAATGCAGAACATAGGTAACAAAGAGAAAATTACTTCCCCAGGGCTAGGATCACAGCAGAGGAGCCAGAACTAGAATCCAGCTCCTCTGTTACTGTAGAGTTCCTCTCCCACGCTGTGTGCTCCTTCCAGGCAAAGCAGCAGGGCCTGCAGCCCTCCAGGGTTGACTCAGACTTGCATTTTGATAAGAAAGTGATTTGACAAAGAGCTGAGCACTTGAGTAATTAGTCCTGGTAACTGGAGGTAAATAATATAAGCTGCATAAAAACTAGGAGATACTTGATAAAGATGTGTAGAGATTACTGAGAAAGATGTCAAGATCAAAGCCAAGAAAAATGTGTTTGTGTTCCAGAACGTGGTTCTCTTGTCAGCTGAAGAGAAAAAAGAACAGACAATTGAAATAAAGGAAGAAATGGTTGAGCTAACAGAAGTATCTTCCCAATCAAAGAATGAAGAAGAGATAGAAATTATTCCAGTCCAAGAGGAGGAAGAAACTGAAGCAAATTTTCCAGAACCTCCACAAGACCAGATATCCTCCCCAGCAGAGAATGACAGCTCTCCTTAAATCATTTCCTCTGCTTTCTGTCTCCTCTTTCCAAGCATTAGTGTTTTTAGCTTCCAAAAAACAGCCAACCTGTTGAGGTCCGCTCTCTGCACATCTTTCCCATAATTTCATTTGCCGTTGGCATTGAATGAACATATCCTCTGGCTTCTTCTATGATTCAGAGAATGTAGCAAATGTAGCTGATTGTTTTGTGATGTTTCTTGTTCAGAGCATCTTTCTTACACTGGAAAGTGGCAAAATAAATACTGCAGAATATGACTTCCTACTAGATTTTTTATGCACAGGCTTTTTAGTACTAGTAGTAGTGGTGGTGGTATTGTTGTAATTTCTTCACCAGAAAATGGAAAACTCTGCACCTGATGGAGATGAATCCTCGGTGCCATCCCTAAACTGCCCTGAATTCCTTCCATATCTACATTTTTGGTGGAGTCCCTTCTGCCTACTTGCTTCAGTAATAATCAAAATGAGAGTCAGTAAGGAACCAGTTCCATGTATCTTCCCATGGGGCTGACAGTGTGGTGAATTCTTAGAGCCCCACAGCCCCTTCCAGAAGCTAAGTGGCCAAAACTCACCGCTCATCTGTACAAGTGCCCTAGCTTATGCACGCCTGGGATCTGTCTTCACTTTCCCCAACTCCTGGTTAGGCTCTTGGTTGCAGTATCTACCTGCTTCTAACATTTATGAGAAGAATGACCGAAGAAAATGTCATAATTGGTACCCAAATCTTAAGTAATAATCAGTCAACACTGTGTTTATAGATTGCTTTCCAGATGACCAAGTATTCTATTAGGTAGTTTCATTTGATCTTCTATGATCAAGAAAGAATCTCCATCCTTATTTTACAAGTAATTCAGTTAACCAAATAAAAGTAATCTGTC
Organism: Heterocephalus glaber; assembly: GCF_000247695.1. The sequence continues at coordinate 59,261 of NW_004624926.1, forward strand.
ATGAGCCATGGCTAGTATTATGAGAAGCTTGTTTCATACACAGATCTTTATATTCAAATCCTGGTGATGTTGGAAGTAACAGAATTATCTACCCAATGACTTCATAAACTGCTAGAGCCAAACCAGTAGGTTTTATCAAGAATCTACTCTGACCAACCTTAAACAGGTAGTAAGAGTCATAAAACACACAAAATCAGGTTTTACCTCTTGGGACTAAAAACACTTAGAAATTAAAAACACTCAGAAAACTAGTTATGTCATTAGTAATAATTAGCTAGTAGAATATGTACAGTGTCTACATAATATTCTCAGAAATAACTTCATGCTTGGAAAAAGCATAATCAAAATGCCAAATCTCAGGCAATAGTCTCCTACTTTTTCCTGCTTGTGTTCAAAGATACTAGTGTCATACCTTGAAAGAATGATGATGTAGGAAGACATCACTCTAATAGATCATTCATATGCCAACTATATCAACCACCCACTTCCAAACCTGGGTGATTTACACTCCCTGTGACATTGTCACTTTGCTAGGGGCTGACAGAGGGAGATATGCCCTGCAACTAGAAGAAAGGAGACATAGATCAATTCTCTTTGTTAAGCCTTCACAATTCACTCTAAATACATAAAATGTCGTGTTTTTGTCTACAGCTGATGATTCCAACATGGGTGTTTCCAGTTCTTCTTTACTCCTCTAATGTCCAACTACAGGAGGCTCCTCTAGTCTTGAGTTCATTTCCTGTACCGCAATCTAGGTTTGAACCATCTGATGTCAGGTCACCAATATTCGTGTGAATGTGTTCTTACACACGCACATCCCAAGGAAATGTTCACAGCATCGGGTGCTAGTGACACGCCACTAACTCTCAGCAGTCCAGTGTGACTGCGACATATGGCATGTGCTCTTGCCTTGACTAAAGAAAAGGAGAACCAAGCCAATGGCTGTTGCAAAATCAGAAAACCTTCAAAAATTCATGATTTAATTTCCAATTTTCTCTGTTGCTGCAATATATATGAGAATCCCTTTGCAACACCACTGGTTTCCTCAGGAATTTCATTTGATTCATTTTTCTGATCTCAATTATTTTTTTACCAATTCATAGAACTCCTTATGAGACATTTTTTAATGTCTACTGAAGAAGAATGAAAATTCATGCTATGACTTTCTCTCTAGTATCCCTTTATCATTAAAGCATCAAATAACATTGACCAATAGCAAACATGCTTTGCCCTGAATACAAAATATGTTCCCTGGCTTTAAATTCGCTTTTTCCTGTTAATATTCATTTTTGTAAAAAGTTTTATAGCCATAAAGGGAAAAAAATTTTAAATCAATTGCAGCACTAATTATGAGATTGACATAACTTCTTTTGGTTTCCCTTCTTCACTTCTGATCGCCATTCATAGTAGGTTAGGTCATCTCATCTCATGCTTTCCAAGAGATCAGTCCGTGGTCGGTTAGCTCCATTGCTTGGGGTCTGTAATGAAGTAGAAGAGCATGGTAGGGGGCACACAGTGGAGCAAACCTCAAATCATGGATCCTGGAAAGAAACAAAGGAGATGAAGGGGCGGGGGTCTGAATATCCCCATCAAGCGTAAAATTCCCAGATAACCTAACTTCCTGTCAGGGCTACCTCAGACAGGTTTCACCACTTACCAGCAGTGCCGGGATGAACCAAACCTTTAGCATAATGAGGCTTGGGGATATTTAGGAGCCAAACCATAACACAGAGTAAAGGAAATCGTTAGGGTTAGAAGGGTGTGCCTAAAGACAGGAAGACCCCCAGTCTCAAAAGTCTGCCTGCCTGATTTAAGGTGATAAAAACATATCCATCAGAGAAAACCAATTTGAATCCAAGAACATTCAATAGAAAAAGAAAAATCTCAACAAATAGTCATGGACAACTAATGGCCACATGCCAAAGAATGAAATTAGAAACATAACTCACACAATATCCAAAACCAAAGTCAAAATGGATCAGAGGCCTAAATGTAGGAATTAAAACTACAGTGGACCCTTGACTTACAAACTCAAATTCGTCCCCCAGGGCTGGTTGTAATTCAAGTTTGTAAATTGCCTTCAAAGTCTCTCTTCTGTGTAATTTTAGGCCATACTTTCTTCCAGGCAGATCTCAGTGTCCTTAGAGAGACATTGGCCCAGGATTTCTCAGTGAACCCCACACAGGAGAAGATGTAGTCATGTTCCTTCCAGCACTCTTTAAGGGTTAAATCTGTATCTGAGACCATCTGGAAGCACAAGTGACCAGCATTTGGGTCATAACTCAAGACTTTGGTGGTAAGTTCAAACTAAAATTCCAGTTGTAACCCAAGTTGTTCACACATCAGGCTGGTCATTGTTAGACCCAGCAAGACAGAACCAACCAGAGACCTATATTAAATCCACACAGGAGTTTATTACCAGCCAGGACCCAAGCCGAGCATCGGACTCAAACCTTGACTAGAGGGAGACAAACATGTTTTATACACCTTTGAGGCCAGCAGTTTCTAGGCCCCCCTATGGGATAGAACTAGCAAACAAGCAAAAGGTACAGAAGCAGAACGTCTTGCTGTTAGAACATTTGTAAAACAATAGTTGATTAATTGTTGTTTCTAAGAGACTTTCTAAGGGGAGGAGGTTTTTAAGCTTCTTCCTTCTAAGTTTATCTAAAGGGCAGGCAGGTGGGTTGTCCAGCAGCAATATGGAGTCTGTTTTGCTAACTAGGGTCCTTCAGTCATAACTCCAGGGTCCACTATATACAAAATGTAAGCTTTGTGACCTTGAGTTAGCCACAGTTTCTTAATTATGACACCAAAGTATAAGCAACAACAGCAACAAAAAAGATATATTGGATATCATCAGAACTTAAAACCTTTGTGTTTGTGTTTCAAAGAACACTGTTTTAAAAAGCATAAATATAACCCACACAAGAGGAGAAATTTTGCAAATCATACATATAAAAAGGGCCTAGTCTCCAGAATATATAGAGGAAAGCTTACAACTGAACAATAAAAAGGCAAATAGCCTAATATTAAAATTGACACAGGGGGCCGAGGATTTAGCTCAGTGGCACCACGCCTGCCTCACAAGCACAAGGTCCTGAGTTTGATCTCTGGTACCAAAAAAAAATTGATAAAGGAATTAAATATAGATTTCTCCAAATAAGATATACAGATGCCCAATAAGCACATGAAAAAATGTTCACTGTCAGGCACGAGGGACATGCAAATCAAAACCTCAAAGAGATAGTACTTCATGCTCATGAGAATGTTGTCAGTTTAAGGAAAGTAACAAGTGTTGGTGAAGAGAAACTGAAATCTCAGATAATGCTAGTGGGAATGTAAACTGGTGTTACTGCTTTGAAAAACTGTTAGGCAAGTCCTTTAAAAAGCTGAATGTAAAGTTTACCATAAGACCCAGTAAGTTCACTACTATGTAGACAGATACTGAAGAGAACTCAAAACATATGATCACACAGAAACCTACATACAAATGTTCATAACCATAGTAATTAAAAAGGGAAAACAACTTAAATGTCTATCAAATGAAGAATGGGCAAAGAAAATATGATATATCTATATGAGACATTATTCAGCCAACAAAAAAGAATAAAGTACAGGAGTAAACCTTGTGCAAGAAGTCAGATGCAAATGGCCAAATAATGTTTGATTCCATTTATATGAAATGCCCAGAATAGGCAAATCTCTCAAGCCAGAGAAGAGATTTGTAGTTGCCAGAGACTAGGAGAAGAAGAAAATAAAGAATAACCACTAAAGGATGGGATTCTTTATACAATGGTGATGTTTGTACTATCTTGTGAATTTATTTTTTAAAACACCTAAAAGGATGGATTTTGTGATCTGTGAATCATATCCCAGTAAATAATTTTAAGTGATACGCAGTGATGCGCACAACAGCAAAGAACTAAAAAACAGAATAATGTCCTAGTGCTTAGCAAAAAATAAGTGTTTGATATGAAAGCAGAAGGAGCACAAGAACACAAGAAACACTAGAAGAGTCACGCGGAAGACGCCGAATCAGCCCGCTGCAGACAGGCAGGTCTGTGCACGCCCTACCGAGGTCCTGAGTCACGCGGACGACACCGAATCACCCCACTGCAGACAGGCAGCCACCTGATTCCACATTACCAAGGCGCAGAGGACACCAGAC